>JANTCA010000762.1:0-33289 GCA_024741275.1 Chironex yamaguchii
AGATTCAAGTAGTCAATTTCAAGTTACCTGTAAAGTGAGACTTGAAATTGTATTTTAATGTCATAAAGAAATAAATTAAGTTTACACTACTACTACTACTACTACTACTACGACGACGACGACGATTACTAATACTATTACTGGCAGATCAGTATAAGCAAGTCAAATTCATCAACCTTTCAAACAGCACTTTGGGGTATTTGGGAAAACGTCAGAAGAATTGCGATGCCTTGATAATAACTACAACTCGACAGAAGATGTTTAAAGTTAGAAATTTGCAATGTCAACGACCGTTTGTTGGACTATACCCAAGCGTGGCGCCGCCACTGAACTGTTGCCATAAAGTAGGAGAGTTAGGAGATATCGATTAAGAATGTCGAGAGGTCCTGAGAATCATTAGAATACAAACTGTGACACAGCTGTAAACATCACCCTTACAAACCAAATACATATGTGGGAAGGTATCCGAGAAACTGAAACATATAAGAAAAATATATCAACATCTTAAAAGAAACCTACAGGGAAGTAACAGCACAGATCAGAACAAAAAGGCTAGGTAGAAAGATTAACATTATGAAAGGAGTTCGGCAGGGAGAAACGCTGTCACCCGTTATGTTTACATCAGCACTAGAGGAGATCTTCAAGAGGATGGACATTGAGAAGGGCATCAACATCAATGAGATTGGAAAAGAGATTGACCAAAGAATACTATCGGGATGGAAACGATTTGGCCAGTACAGCACCCTCCTAAAGGATAAGAGAATGCCAATGTGTCTAAAGAAGGAGATCATGGACATGGTCATATTACCGGCAATGACCTATGGGGCTGAGACGTGGTCACTGACAAAACATCAGAAACACAAGCTTGCGGTAGCCCAGAGGAGCATGGAAAGAACAATGCTGAACATCACTTGGAAGGACAAGATCAAGAATGAAGTTATAAGATCAAGAACCAAAGTGAGAGACCTCATCGAGAAAGTCGTATTCATAAAAGGCCAGTGGGCAGGACATCTCGCCCGAATGGAAAACAACAGATGGGCGAAGAAAACTACTGAGTGGCGGCCAAGAGAAGGAAGCAAAGCTAAAGGAAGACCAAAGAGGAGATGGAGAGATGAGATCGAGGAGAAGGCTGGCAGCACGTCGATGCAAAGAGCACAAGATCGGAATGAATGGAGGAGATTGTGGAGGCTAATCGCCAGCAGTGGCTTGAACAGCTGACATGATGATGATGATGATGATGATACTTAGTTACTGAGAAAATAACTTGTGCATTTGTTAGATTTACTTTCATTCCTTCTTTTCTTCTTTCAGAGTAATGTTAAGGGCTTATTTTGTTTCGCACACAACAAACGTTGCTGTTTTTACGGATCGTATGCTTTTTGGAGAGTGCAGATCAAGTGTATACGGTACACGTCCTTCCATGCATAGAGTTATCCGCATACTTAGTGAAACGTCTGCCTTATAATATGTCCGCTTTACGGAAATTCTATTGTTTTTTTATATCAAAAAGTCTCAAGGTAACCTACTAAAGTTGAAAACTCTCGATACCGTCTACGAACAACAAGATAAAATTCTTCATAAACACCTTGGCCTTGCAACTGTTGCGTCCACAGGTCCTATTTTGTTGTACGTTTCCATTGTCAATAAGCTATTTGCAAGTCCTTCAAAGGATGCTTGGAACTATAACTGGCTAAATTCAGTTCCTTAAGACAGATTTGTCTGCGATTATTGTTTATTAATACAGCATCTCTTCATAAACATCAGAAACCGAGAGACTGATGTTACTGTGAACACCAACAAGACAAATCCAAGGCAATTACTAGAACGACGACCCGCCCGATAACGCTAGGGTACTTCTTGTAAATGCCATCAAGCCATAACTCTTATGAGACTCTTAGCAAGATGAAACTGCACTGAGACTTATTCCAATCGGTCATAGGACTAAGTGACGCTATCTTAATTACTTTGTAACTCAGTGAAAACGAGACTTGACGGGTACTATTCTATAAATGATCAACAATTGAGACCTGAGAAGTCCCACTTTGAACGTACGAAAGGAAGCAACAGAATATTAAAGAAACCATGACCCTCTGCTCGGGCATCTAGCATCATACTCCATCAAGCTTGCAAAGAGACTTGGTTAGCGTCCACAATCCACACAAAGAGAGTCGATACATGCGATCGCTAGTCGTCGAGTCCGACCTCACTTTGACCAGGGGTTCAGAGAAGTAAGAAACTTTTCAACTTCTACAGAATACTGCGAGTCACTGCTGTGCATTGGAATAGTGATTGGACTAGGAGCAGTCAAGAGTCATTGGTGAGGGCATTCAAACTCAGAAATGCCAGAATTACATAAAGGCACGAGTTATTAGGTTTTAACTTTGTTTATATAGCTGAAAACATATCAGATGCTGACTTTGCCATTTACTTGATCAATAAACTGCGGATGAAGCCATGCAATAGAAAAGAACGAAGTAACCACATCAAATTATATTTCAGTTGTATTAAACGCCTTGGTGACATCATCTATTGCGCATGTTCAGAAAGTACATCAACGCTTCTGTAATGCTTCTGATGTGAACGGAAGCTCTGAATATCGTTAAAACGTCAAAGCTTTACACCAAAGACGGAGTATAAGCTGTTTTAATAAACTCCATAGGCTACACAACAGAAATAGCGACATCGAAACTATTATATAGAGGAAACTTTAATATTTGGTGTATTCAGGTAAAAAAGTTATCGAGCATTCATATCAAAGTCATCCATGATACTGAAGTCCAAGTCACGTTTTCAAACTTTTTGGATTTATATTTTTGTTATGCTATTTTTCGCCTTTGGATTTGTTTAAGTTTTTTGTTTTATTTAAATTCATGAAATCGATGCAAATACATGGAACTGAAAAGTAGGCGCTCGCTATCAAAAATGTCCTATGCTATTACTAGCTAGTCAATTGGTTATGAAGATTTAAAGCACAATATGAGAAATATAAATACATATTTGCTTGTTGATATGCTTAGTAATAATAATAATTTAAGATATAGTTAATGATCAGCTGTTATTATTACTACCATCTCTGACTTCAAATCTTAATGCCTTATCTGGGTCACGAACTGAGCACATTTACAAAGAGGTTGGATGTCCTCTCAAGTAATAACTCATATATCGTGCGAAAGTTTGAAATGAAATCTACTCTTTCAATTAGTAATGTGTAGTAAGCCTCAGGGAAAATAGTTGGGTTGACTAGAAGAGAACCACAAAATCCTATACAACAAATTTGGTCATCATTGGCAGATCTGCTTAATTCCCGTACACTTTCTCCATCTTATTTAAACAAAGATAGTTTACACGTGTAAACGCCTGTCTTCCTTTCCCATGCAGAAGAATACGAGGCAGCCTTTCGTAATAAATCTCATAAGCCTAAATAACCGATTAAAAGTTTCCTAAGTATACAAATGCAATAAGAAAACGCAAATTTTTTCCCCCTCTATATAGTATAGAAGGCTATCGCTTTTGCGTAATATGGGACGTTCATTTACTAATAATTGTAAACAAAGGATTTCTCGTCGTTTGGTGGCCCTGTTAAGTTGTATTCAACTCTAATCATACCTTTGCATGTCCTGTTGGCCAACAACTTAGAAAGAATCCAAACTTTGTCTTTGTTGAAGAATGCTTTGACAATGGAACAGGTGAGCTCACTGCATGGTTTCCGCACTCAAGATCCATAAATTTTTCATGTAGGAAAATTCATAGCCTTTTACTGTCTCATTCAACAGGCTCTTTGTGGTTGCATAGTACTACACTGACTCTATACCCAAGTTAACACTGGCCAGGGACCAAACTCTTCTGGATTTCATTCACAAATACGAATCAGTAGTTCGTATGCAAGACATCTGCATCCGCCAAACTTTGTCTTATTTTCTTTATACTTTCGGTGAAGGAGTAATGTGTAATTCGGGATAGGCATTGTTGCATGACCAGTTATAAAAATTCATACTTATGATAACACCATAACAGCTGAACATAGAGGTTGCACGTGGGAACTCCCGTTCAACTCTATTATTTAAAAGGTACGAGTTTTGGTAAATATAAAGATCTGCTGTGTACGTTCCCTATTGTAGTGGAAGATAAATTAAATAAATATTATCGTCTGCTAAGAATATCATTCATATTTGCGCTGATCTCCCAGGCTACTCAGTTAATTGCTCACGTAGGTCACTTGAAAAATGAAAATGAATTAACAAGCTTGGAACCTAACAAAGGACTAGCCATCAAAATTCAACGGGGCGCCAACAGATTGCTCACTACCCAGTGACATTTTTAAGCATGCTCTTTTCACTTCCAGTGGGCAGAAGGTAAAAGATATCTGGCTTTGATACACGAGATGATGAGATTGTTTTCAAGGAATCCTTATAGAAAGCAATGAGCTGTAATCAAATTGTGAGTACAGCTTCTTGTTTACACGTCTCCGAATTCAGTTAAAATGGCATAAAAATAGTGTATAAGAGGCAATTTGTACGAAGTGCAATTCATATATAAAAAAAGTTGCCGAATACAGCACAGAGGCAACTTTCGCAAACAAAACAACTATGACAAGATCACCAAAACCGAAGTAAGACTAAGACATCCTCTTTGAAAAACCGGAAAGAAACCAGACGTTTGCTATGAAATGAGTAACAACAAGAGGTATTTTACCTGGCAACCTCCTAGGCTACTATATCCAGTTAGTTTATCGACTCCTTCCCGTCATAAGCATATCTGGTTCCTTTTTAAAACGTTGACAGATGAGTAATCAAACGATTTTACCTTTCTTATGTATCTGAAATAGATTCAAAGATTTAGGCTAATTTGGCCTAGTGTAAACAGGAAGACTTTGCAATACAAAAACCAATCTAAACAAACGATTTAGACTGACAGTAGCAAGTGTACACAGAAACTGTTAGATTGATTGGTGTCATTGTAAATCGAAAGATTGAGAATCATTGGAATAAGTGTAAATATGAAAATTCAGAATTATAGAAATCGGTGTAAGGTGAAAGGTTTAGATTGATAGCCTGCAATGTAAAGAGACAGGTTTAGAATAATGGGAAGCAGTGTAAATAGAAAGATTGAAACTGATACGAGCCATTGTAAATAGAAAGTTTTAGATTTATAGACAACAATGTAAAGAGACAGGTTTAGGATGATGGGAAGGAGTGTAAATAGAAAGACGTAAACTGATAGGAACCAATGTAAATAGAAAGTTTTAGATTTGTAGACGACAATGTAAAGAGACAGGTTTAGAATGATGGGAACCAGTGTAAATAGAAAGATTGAAACTGATAGGAACCAATGTATATAGAACGTTTTAGATTTATAGACAACAATGTAAAGAGACAGATTTAGAATGATGGAAAGCAGTTTAAAGAGACAGATTTAGACAGGTTGGAAACAGTGTAAATGGAAGGTTTGAGGCTTGCAAGTTTAAGGAGAATGTTTGGTAGTGAATACAAGTCTGTCTTATTCTGTTTTCTAGTAGGAAAGTAAAAAAGAATGATCCTGAGAAACATAAGTAGACTAAAATTGAACAAGTCATATAGTCAACTAAACTTATCTGAAAACAAAGACTGAAATGTACCACATGTGCACTTTTAGCTCTTTTTGTAGCTAAAAGGACACTCCTGGGCCCTATCTACCCTTGAATTTAGTTTCTAAGTTAACACTGTTAGGTTTACGTGTGTGGGATTACGTTTGACAAAGGAAAAGGAGTAATTTGATGAAGTTGGATTTGGTGTTGTCGTTTGTCATCCGTCTGCAAGTTTCATTGGTACTGTAAAATCTAATTACTTTGCCCACATTTCGTCTTAGTTATTATAGTTTACCAAACTACTGTCTCATCTAAAAACTATACTTTACATAGAAATATTATTAACATTGAATGTACTTGGTTTGCTTAACAATGAACATATTCTTACGAAGTTAGTTGAAAAGAATTTGTTTTTGTATGGACTGTGTTTGGTGTTTTTATTCTAATGCTAAAAGCAAAGCTAGTATTTGCAAAGCAATAACAGTGGCTTAAATTCGCAGTACATGAATATCGTCACTGCCGCAGTAATCATTGACCTACTCTTGACTTCAGGTTGAATAAAGGAAAACTTTGTTTAATTTGTCAACAAACTGTTAGGGCATTGTATTTATGTTCTGGTTTGCATCTTATAGCTTTTAGTAAATCGTGACGTGTACAACCATTCGCAAGCAAAGCTTTTGATAACTTTACCTGGTCCAAATTTATGGGCTTAAATCTACTACCTAGAACAGCTAGTGAATTGAGTATGAATAACATTTTTAAGTTTCATGCTCAAAGAATCCTCAGAAAAAATAGATTATATTTGAAGAATACGTCGTACGATCACTAACAGGCGTAAATATTGCAAATGGCAAGCAAAGCATAAATATCAGGCAAAACACAGTTTCTCCAGCTTGTGACATTATGCATGTTCCTTCAGGTCTAATTGTCTGTCCTTCTGATTTGCTCCAAGCCGGTAGTGTTTTGGTAGTTAACCAGAGAATGGGTACGCGTTTGAGATAATGTACAGAACTCCCTACACTGAAAATGAACAGCATTGATTAAAAACATTATTTAGGTAAACTTGGTGTATGTTTGTAGGAGATAAATCAATACGTTGAAAATATATCCCACCGTCGTCTGTTATGCTATTCTGTGAAGTGTTGCAAATTGTAATTAACTATGATCAAGCGCTTTAAACCCTAAGACCTAGTAACCTTCATTATCATCATCATGTGCCGTCCTGCAGGGAGTTGGAGGACATAATGGATGTCCATGTACTTCTGTCTTGAGCAGAAGTTGTGCTATCGGCCACAGCATGATGTATTGACAATAACAGAAGAGCTCAAGTGCCGACGAGGTCGAAAATTTGAATTCCATTGCACAGTATCTTTTAAACATTTACTTTATTAAAAAAACAGATGCTGAGAATTGGAGCCTTCACTTTTGTACATGTCGCATTGACTAAATACTCGAACTAACTGTAATATACTTTTATCATAAATGAAATCAGCTATATGTAATTCAAACTAAAATGTGTTGGTAAACAAATCTTCAACTATTACAATGTCGTTCACATTCTAATATAATGCGATTGGATAATGGTTTTTCAACAGTGTTCTGACAACGATTTTTTTTCTTCGGCAAGTGCAAGTGCTGAAATTTTTTTCTCTTTTTATATTTGGTTGCCGACGGGGTGTCATTAGAAATTTTGGGGGACAGCTGGCCCCCATGACATCCCACAGCGCTATCCCTGATCTTGAGCAACTCTTGCTATTTGGGGATATGAAGTTAAGTTTCGTAATTGCTTGCACAAAGCTACTAGCAACTAGTTGATAAGTTCTTTACAACGCAAACGACAAGCCACTTTCACGTCAGCTTAAACAAGGGGGCACTACCTTGGCGTTTTTACCCTCAAAAGTCAAAAAACACCAAAATATTTAGTTCATATTTTGAAGTATATGGCACCTATATAAACAGACTCTTTGTACATCTTAGCAAAATAATTCACGAGTTGGGTATTATTATAACAAATGCATTGCAACGGACAGGAGGCACGTAAAAGATACACTTGTATAAATGTGGTTCTACATGATATGCATTATGTAATTACACGAATCTTTTGCGTTAAGATATAAAGAAAATAACTCATGCTTCTTAGAGCGTTACGGCCATCTTTTCAAAAAAAACCCCAAATATGGCCGAGTTCGATCGAAAATGGAAGATAAGCATGACACGAATTGAGATTGAAATCTTATTGATTTGTAGCAGCCTCAGAAATTATTAACAAACCATTTCTATAAAATGCTTTCCCACGGAGTTAAGACAATTCAAGTACCTTAGTGGTTTCTTATTTTATTAATTTAACAATGCTGTGCTCTTAACTGACATAAAACATAAAGCACATGCCGTGCTTCAAAGAAAGATTATTAGACAATAATGACTGTATTCGAACTGACATATTTGATGAGAGAAGAAGAAATAAATATTTGGAATGATACGACAACCCTTAACGTTAAAGGACAGAACAGATCGTGTCATTTTATTAGAACGAAACTTTTCACTTCGTTCATACACAAACCTACTATTGAGAATTGTTTGCGAAACAACCAACTAAAAGCCTTCCAGTGAGGCATCCCAGAACGTTTAGTCACAGTGCATGCGCAATGGCGATATTAAGTAACAGGGCATCATACCACATAAAGAATAAAGTAATAGTTCATAATTTTGAACAGCAGTAGTAACTAATATACAAAATTAATATGAGTTACCGGGAAACGAAAACCCAAAATATGGTAATTAGTGACTATATTAATGTTCGCAAGTAACATTTAGGTAAACGAAATTAATTTTGAAACATACATGTGGGACATTGTTCACGACGAGATGAACAAGAAAGTGTGGAATTCCAGATTCGTATAATGGCCAACTCCAATTAGCACGACAAATTTAATTCTCTGAAAAGCGGTACTTTAAAAATTAACGTTGCTTTTACTACGGAGTTTTTTATTACATTACATTGAATTTAGAAAATTACAAGTAAAATTGGGGTCTTGGGCTCTATTTACCCTGTCCTGATTGTCATAACCATTTTGCAGTGTACACGTGTCGCTACCCCTTTTATATCTCACAACGTGACTGTTGGCAAAGTCTCGTTGCTAAATTATCTTTCAGTCGTCGGCGTCGAGTCGGCTTCGATTGTCTCTTTAAATGCTGAAACATTGGCGATGTGATGTCTATTCATGGCACAGGCCTAGCCGAGGGTAAAAGTTACTTTGAAACCAAGTTTGAGAAGCGAAACTTTGAAAATCTGTGCTCTTCTAACAATTGACAAGATGAAAGAAGGCTGTATCAACTTCATTCGAAAATTCATGTTCTTACAAACTCAAGTTTCTCATTCCGAGGGTGGGGGTCACTTCAACATTTTATATACTGGGGTCCATCGGCAAATTCCCAAGTTTTCCTAGAAGTATCAAGTAAACGTTTACACAACTAAAGGTATAAACTAAAACATCTTGAAGAGACTAGCTGACATCTTAAATACAAAATGATACAACTAAGAATGTTACAAACTACTGACCAGGTCTGCGTGGGTTGAGCCCACGAGTATTAAAGTTTCATATTTTGTAACTCAGCTACCCATAAGTATCGGATCAGAATGCAAATTTTTATCTAAAATCACCAGATGGACGTTTCCGTACATAACAAGTTTAAGTGACCCCCCCCCCCCCGGGGTTACTCAAGACCATTTCCTGGTCATGTTGCTTCTTGCTTCTGATAGTACAATCAAGTATTTCATCACGGTATATCTTGATTTGTGTGTTTCGGAGGAATTTCGGTAACTGAACTGAAATGTTGCATCGTTTGTGCAGCATTTCATGAATATTTTAAGAAATAGACCTCGTGAGACCTTTTGTAAGCAGAAATATGACTAATGGATTTTGTTATATCTTAATACTTCTCGCCATTTTAAGCAGGTATACTTACCATCATTCATTTGAACGCTCAAAGTGTGTTACGAGATGTCGTAAATATAACGCTGTAGGAGAACTGGACCCTAGAGTAATGGCGACAGATTATAACACTGCAGCTGTGTAGCATGTGACCAACTATTGTCGGTGAATCATATTCCATACCTTGATGACCTGATTTGCAGTTCCCTTTAAGAATGTTGTTTGAGTATGCAAACTAAGTGTTACTAATTTAATATGGAGCTGTAAGATGCCTTCTGGTGAACTCTTTGGTCACGTCGTTTTAAAGAACAGTAGAGGCCTCATCAGTAATTGAAGCCTCTTGAAGTTCATTAGCAAATACTTGGCTCGTGTAAGAGGATCGTAAATGGACATAATCCTAATCTGGCAATAACGACTCAGCCAATTTTAAACTCAGTCGTATCTTTGTAATAACATAGCATAAAGGGCCACACGACATTTGCATTTGACACAATAAAAGGACAATTATCACTTATTCAATGTCTTCCTACCTGTAAGAAAAGTTCCATCGAGTGACTTAGAATTTTATTTTTAAAGACACATCATTTCGTTATAGTTTCCTCTGATGTTCATGTCAATAATACCTATAACCATGGAAAAGCATCATTGATCTTCGTTTGTAAACAACGTTGATTGTTGTAGCTTGTATTTACCATCGAAAAAGGAGATAAATAATTTCACTCATAAATTGTAAGCTTCGAGTCATCTGCAAAACAAAACCAAGCTATTTTAAGTCTTTGATAAACTTTAAATCTTAGGATTTATATCATACTAATCTCCTTTGGTCGATATTGTAAGTCGCCTGGTAAATATATCTACCGAACCTCCCTTCCCACTGGACCTCAGTGACTCTGGTCAAAGCAACTAAAGAATCACAATATGCACTTATTATCTTCTCGAAAGGGAACCTACTTAGCATGTGGCAATCGTACCGTAAATATTCTGAGATTTGTCTGATAGACAGCACCGAATACATTTTCTTTCAGCTGAAGAACAGCATGATCTGGTTGCAACTGTGATGCTTTAAGATGCAATGCAAATTCTCAGCTTTGTGGAAAATGTCTATTGAGAAGAAATTCAAGCGACGATCATATATGGCCTAAACAAAGCTGGTTCAGCTAGTACATTTTTTGCGAGTAAACTTTTATTGGGATTGAAATAGCTCTAGCAAAACCACGTAAGGAAAATATTCTCAAAACAGGCATGGGATTAACATAGACAAGGCAGCTTTTCACACCACTGATGTCCAAAAAAAGATTGAATTTTGACATCACTCGGTCAAATTCTCTACGAGTCTTACAAAATCTATACAAGAAGAGAATATAAGATTTCCTAAAATGTCTTATCATGGTTGATATTTAACAATGCAACTACACAACACTCCGCATAAAAATGCGCTTAAAAGCAGTCTTTCTCGCAATAAATACTGCGCAAGAACAATTACTTGACGACCATGAAGTAAGAGGCCATATAACAATGCGATCTTGTAAACGTTTCTCGCTCGTACCTGGAACAAGTATATGACAGCAAGACAGGTCATTACAGCACGTTAAACATGTTTGAACACAATTCTGATACCCATTTTGGTCATTTAGGCATAGTCTAAATGCCATGTTAAAAACACTAAGCTTTACCGCCATAAAGATCTTTGAAGACTTTTGCGGCGGCTTAAACATTAGCGCCATCGATTATACGTTGCGAAAAGTTTAGGGGACTGGAAACAATGATAGCTATAATAACTTGACAACTTAAATAATCAAGACGCACATCAGTTTTAAATATTCTCGTCTTTAGATAAACGGCAGGGCTTGCTGACGACCTTGATGTTGAGATAATTATTGCATAATTATCATGTGAATAAGGTGCCCAAGGCGAAATGAGGGACTACAGCCCACAATAGTCAAACAAGATGATCCTCCAGAAACACAAAAACAATAACGTTCTCTCCTTTGCTTAAGCTGCAATGACGCAATTTTCTGATTTAATCAATAAAAAATATGACATGGACTAGTTGTTGTCATTGCGTAGCTTCAGATTCCTTGCAGTGGGTAGAATCAGGCTGCGAATAGTGTGATGACAATTTGCGTCACTCCGTTCCATGAACTACATTTTACGACGACATCAAATGATGCTTGCAGGACCGCTGCCATCTCTGGAACTTGGTTTTACGGGAGAGTCCCACCTGTTCCTCTCCCAACTCTCCTCCTTTCTCATCCTGGACTTGGGACCAGGCAATGGCAGAGTTACATCGACTAGTTTAGCGTGACCATTTTAATGTGACCATTTCTATGATGTTTATCTGCATTTAAAATTGCGTTGCGTAGAAATTTTGGAGACTTACACGGTTTGAAAAGGTGAAAACCTCATGGAGACATCCCCCTGGAATCTTTCACCTTTTCCGCCATTGGTCAACACCCGAAACACCATATGCTTGGAGTTTAGTAAGTTACAAAATTGTTAAGTAAAGGAACATTACATTTGCAGATCTCTCAAAAAAATTGCATCCACAGTGGCGTAATTTGTCTGTTAAAGAAAAAAGTCTACATTAGCTTACCATAATACAGAAATTTATGAGACAGTAATTATGATAATTATGTCTTATTAAGGACACATCGAGAGAGAATGTGTTAATTTTGTTTACCGTTGAACTGGTAAATCTTTTTGAGTAATCGTGGTATGCCACAATTCCATCGGCATTAATCAAGGTTCTTCAAACGTTCATTTTTGCCAATTCTCGTTCATATAGCTTACGTAAATTTCACGCTGCATGACTTTATCGCCTATATTTCATGTCATAAGGTATTTGGGTCATGTCATTTTTAATTATAACGAGTTGGCAAAGTCATATTTACCTTATATCTCAAAAATGCAGTAAACAATTACGGACTCAAATTTTCCTAGCTCTGTCCACCAAGCATTTTATTCGCATGTCATTTAGTTAATGAGTTTGCCAGCTACATTGGCTTAATGGGCTGAGAAATAAACTTGTCAGCCGGAGATTGTGAGGTTGGATGTACACCATAAAAAGTAAACGCTATATTTGTGAGAGGGCAATAAAGCGAGCATTTATCTAAAAGGCACTACATATGCGCCCTAGGTATATTTTTATCAAGGACACTGCAACATTGAGTGAATTTAAAACGGCTTGCTTTCACACAATCACACCCTGAGTATAAGACCGCTGTGTTTGAGAAATGCTTCCTCGTTTTGCGCATGTCTGTTGTTAAAATGCCAGCTGTTTGGCATTAACAAGAAGAAATGACAACAACATGAGTCGACGTAACAAGTTGCAAATGAACTTCAAACTTAGCAATGTGATAAAACTCTCACTTCTAATTTTGCCATTGTGGGCAGTACAGCTGTTCGGTAGAAGTTACCAATGCAATTTGGTATGGGAAAGTGACTTTGACGCAATGTCCACACAGCAATAACCCAAGAATAATTTAAATAGCAAGGGAAGAAACTTATCATTAAATTTCAGACTTAAAAAAAGAAGTTCATCTCAAAGTGACGCCAACTCGACTTCAGCATGACATTTTGTAGGGAACGTCTTTTTGTGGCAAGTAATGACATTTAAGCATGACAAGGCAATAAACATCAAAAATCCGTGCATTTTAGTATTACACAACTTTGATTTAATACTTGTTCACTTGCTTTATCCAACATCAACTCGAAATTTCAATGCGTTACGTATACCGAGTGAGACTCATTACAAACTTAATGAGGGAAATAAGTGCCCTTTTTTATTCCGTTCATGATGCGTCCTACCAAAAGTTCCTCCATGAAAGCAATACAGTTAAACATTTTTCGTTTTGTTTTAATTTCTACAATAAATATCAGGGAATTTCTAGAAGAAGAAAGTACGGTAGACTCTCGATAACTCGAACGTTCACGGAACCAAGGAAAGAATTTTGACTTGGCGAATGTTCGCGTTATCGGAATTTTACTGTCTTTCTTAGTTAAATGCAATTAATACATGACAGTTCAACAATTCAGAAAACACTACAATGTCCATAAACCTTGTAACACACTTATTCAAGAACTAAGGAAGGCGTCTTAATAGTAGTGATTGTTATTGCAGGAACAGATACCGAAGTTGATTTGGCAGCAACAGTACTAAAAGTTGTAGCAGTAGTAACCGGTAGTCGTACTAATAGCAGCAGTAGCAATAGTTGTAAGGAACTTTATTTATTTTATTAAGGTTAGAATACAATTACAGGTCTCATGTTACTGATAACTTGTAATTGGTCACTTAAATCCTAGACATAATTTAAGTGTAGTGTGCAACGTAATAAGATACAATATTACAATAATTGAAACCTTCATAAAATCAGTATCCGTCTATTTCATATTTCCAAAGTAAAATATCAATAGTTTTTATTGTGATATTTATGATTTTAAAGATGATCTCGTTCTTTGCGTTCTCATCGTATCAGGAGGTGACTTAGATGAAAGAATTTTAACTGGTAAGTGTTAAGTGAGAGTTCAATGTTTGTCCTTTTCGGAAACTGCCCTGGAAATGTCTAATACTTGATGCTAAAATCGTAAAATCTTGATAAATTTGATATTTGGCCGTAAACTATTTAAGACACCATACAATTCCAAGAAAGGTATCAGCGTTCCCTAATTTATCCAGTATTGTTTTCCTACAAACTACAAGCTTCGACAAATCCCGAAAGTACGTGAAAATCCCTACATTACCAATAGTACCTATGAAGAAACAACTTGAGTAGTTATCTTAAATTTTTCACGTGTTGACTTCCAAATTAAGGGCTAACTATATGAAGCGGCTGGCCCGGCTTCACGGGTTGAAATAAATAAGTGATTTTATGGGAGTTTTGATTGCCCGGGATGGCCCGAGTAAAACTGGCAGTAAGGAATTCGGCGTATAGTAGCCTAAAATGTATGCATCTACTCAATTCTCAGCCCGCTTGACTTGGCCAGTTCGCTTTCGAGTCAATTACACGAGAACTTCCGAAGTTCAGCCTGTTTTGCACGGCCAGCCCCGTAGATGATAGTTGAGATGCCGATTAACTGGGTGAGCCCGTTTTTCATGTAATCGTATGCTTACTGAAAAACAGCAAGGGTAGAAACACTGGGACCTCAGATAAAAATGCTCATCTCCGCTAACTGGGCTGGCCCGCTCTATATCATTAGCTCTATACACGATAAAACCAAACGCTTGGATGCAGCTTCCAAATTCCTATTTCAGAATGGTTATCTAGAAGATATCATATTTGTAAGTCTTCTTTCGTGACAGATTATACTCGAGTATAAAAACTTTCGAGCTCGAATGACGTCACTATAGGATTTCCTGTGGACCAGAATTCCTGTCACCTATGAATGGAATACATGATTCCCTTGGGTAAGCCACTTGCCATACTTAGCCGTGGGAAAACAGCATCAATGAAGGCAGTGGGAAGTGAAATTGTAAAGATCTAAAAATAACTAGTTTTGGTCTTTATTGTATAATTATCGTTAAAACCTAACTTAATTAAGTAATCTTCGTCAAGACATACTTTCAAGCATGAGAAAGAACTTATTAATTTAAGGTAGACTATTTCAATCGGTAGAATTAACTTCCCAGAAATCCTCAAGCAAAGGCTCTTGCAGTCTTTCAAAAGTTGCTGATTTGATCGACGAGAAAACGGAACTTTTAAACATAGTAAATAATCGTGGACTAGGTACACTAAATCGGATTGCAATTTGGTGAAAATATTCTTAAGACGTTGCATTGGCTGTCAGGTATTTTAGTTCCTCCGTTGCTAAGACGACTTAAGACCGTACCCCATTACTACTGGTTACCTGATACAGGGCCGTAGTCGATATTTGAAAATGGGGAGGGGGGGGAGAACAAAACGTCGGCCAAAGCAAGGTTCATTGGTTACCATGCAATAACACTTAAGCCCTAAGTACTGTCGCAGAACATGGAAACCAGCTAACCCACAGGAAACGTTGGTACGCAATTGGTAGTTAATTCCATTATGCAAAGTTGAGTATTTACTGCTGACACTTGTTACCAGAGAGCTTTTAAAAATGTTTACTTTGCAATAAAGTAAGGGGGCCATTGCCTCCGCCCTCGGCAACTACCGCCCTGTGATAAGGGCATTATCCAGCATTGCTACTCAACCTACATCCCGGCAATGACCCAGTCCGAAATTGTTCTATTCTTATTTATACCCCCAGAATATAATTCAGCACGCTAAAATATACTGCGTATTTAATTAAGAACACTAGAATTAAGGTGCGCATTCATTAAATCTTAATTGCTCTGAAGTTGTGACAAAAGTGATCAAATTACACTGTGAAAGATATTTGAAAGTCATTCATGGGTCTTGGCACAATATTCAGAGTGGAGTGGCTAAGAATTCCTAAATCATTGAGAAGAAAAGTTTTCAATGTCGATCGTCTCTATACGCTCCAAAAAGACTGTGAAATGTATTTCCTTAAGCGTAAAATTGATACAAATGATGTTATAAAATTAAATTTTTTTGCTTAGCAATATAGTGGGGGCCATGGCCCTCCTGGCCCCCGATGGACGTCGGTCTGGCATTAAAGGATAAACACGACTGTTCAATAAACTGCAAGGTTTAAAATTTAATTATAATTATTTAAAGAAATATTGTCGGAGATCAACTTCAATTATTGCAAAGATAAAAGTAAAGAAATTCGCCAAATGATTATATAGTATTATTGCAGAATGGAAAGAAACGTAATTATTTTAGTATTTCCATGCTTTTCTTTCCTTTTCTTCTAAACGAGACTAAAAATTTATCATAATTTAATGAAGGCACTTCGTTATTGTGCTGTTAGATTAAGAACACGGATAATTTGCGAGTCATAAGGAAGTCGCACTTGAGCATTCTAACCGTGATAGGGCAGCCAACGTGCAAATCATTGCCTCTGCCTTTGCGTTGATAATTTTGTAAATCGTCGAGGCTGCTACCATTTTACCTCCCTTGAAAGCCTTTCTCTTGTGTATTCACAAGGCAGACATCTGTGGAACACGCGATTAACAGATTCTCCAATGGGTATGGGGTGGTTATCATCATCCTTGGTTGGAATAAAGGACATGAAATGCTCCTCAAATAAGTATTAGTCTAAATTCTTGAGGAAACCTAGAAGTCCCCGTGAAAAGGCTCTTATCTAAGCTCCGATGAATTGTCAAAGTATGGACGTAGGTATGTACTCAAAACTTGTCGAGTATGTCTTATAGGACTTATATTATCAAGCAGTTATGTAATACTTGTCTGAATGCCAAATCGCATAGATCTGGTGACTTCGAATAAATCAGGAAAGCAAAGTTCCGAAACAAAGTATTGCACATATCCAGGAATTGCATTAATTTATTTTGCATCAGAATGTTATATGGTTATGGTTTCTCCTAAAGATTACAATTAATAACTAAAGTAATTTCTAGTATTTCACACAGTGAACTGTTGGTTGAACTTTGAAGAATTGCAATAACGCTTCTGGCATGCAATTTGATGAGGAAAGCTTGTTCGTCCTTTATGTAAACAAGTTCCCTTTCTTTGCAATGCATGGTAGGAGTATATATGAAAGTGCTTAGTATTTTAAGGACTCAGAGTACTTCATAAGACGGTGAATGGTTACACAAAGGAAACATTCCTCTTACTTTCTTAGCTAGTCTTTTCACACAACAGCGAGGCAAAATTCATACTGGATAATATGAGCTATGGTTAGTCCCAAAGTGAGAGCATTGAGATCAGTTTTTGATAGTCTGTGAACGAGAGTCTCATTTCTAGTACCGTCAAATATATAAATATAGGGATATTTTATCATCTGTTTTCTTCAAAGTTCCCGTCCATCAGAAGACTAAGTACCAGTCTTTCAATTTCTATGACGCTTCTTATATGTTTTACTTGGTTCTTTTTTTATCTTGCCAGTTTTGTGAACATTTTCGCAAATCAGGATTGGTGATAAAACGTCTGTTTGTTTAAATCTCAAATAGCTCGAACCTATTTTTTGATTGTCTGCTCCCAATTGTTGCAGCGTCATCAGAAGTCATTTTTACTATTTCAAGCCGTGGGCAAATAAGCGATCGCCCTAGACCTAGACAATTCTTATCCAAGCATACAGATTTTGTTTTTGTCGCCTCTTTCATACAAGGCAAGCCGCGAAAACTAGAATTTCATACATGGCACGCGTCAAGGCTGTTGCCATCATTCCATTCTAGGTCATGTTACACCAGAGGGTCTACATCACCCTGCAAGTTACCTTTCTGTGGTCAACCAACTTTCTGTTCAAATTTACAAGAAGAAAAGAGGTGAATAGTTTCTGCAGCCTAAGTGACCGTTTTTCAAAACAGTAAATTTTTTGCACTCTTTGCTAATTGGCAATCTTAAGCGTTTTCTTAGATGTTCAGGTGGTCCAGCTTTCAAATCAATTTCTTGTCGCTCCTTTATCTGATGCAAATTCAAATCATTAGATTCATGCTTTCATTGTCAGCCGCAAGGGAATGTTCAGTAAAAACGGGAGGGTTATGTGTGCGAAAAGAAAGGAATTTTCACCTTCTGGTCTTTTAAAGGGGAACACAATCATCAGATACTTTGTACTTTATTATGTCTGAGTCCTGAAACAGGAACATTGAACGCAGCAACACACAGGCTCATCCAGGCCTCCGGAGAGAACCTTCAGCTTCCCGTGCATTGCTTCTTATACATGGGACACGATATTTTCCAGATTGAAAACTAGGATCCCCCAATTGAAAACTAGCTTTTTACACCTTGGGCAAGTCTACATACACCAACAGGCAGTTGCCCTTCAAGCGCGTGGTTGACAACCTTTTTATCAAAACTGTGAAAATAAGGTACCATGAAAGTCAATGATAGGCAGACATACAAGAATTTAGTAAAACAGCACACTTGTAGCCACAAGGACTTCTCTTTTATTTAAAGCAACATGTTTGATCAGTCTCCAAAGCACTCAAAGGTTTAGTAAACGAGTATCGTGTTTCGGGTGACATTCCTTTACTTTCTTCACAATAAAGAGATTCATCTTTGCTTTGAAAATGTGCTCGCGTTGATACAGGCAGGCTAGCGTGGGACATTAGCAGCAGGCAATCCAGTAAACAGAGCACGTCACCGACAGTCGAGGAATGCGCTAAATTCTGGGCTCCAGTGAGATACTTGATTCGATTCTCTATTGCTGAAAATCAGTACATTACAAACAGAACGGCTCAATGTAAGATGACAAAAGCATAAATTTTGACCCAGTCCCCAGACTCTCAAGTCATGAATCAGAGTAGTTGAGTGGAATCCACAACATTAAACGATTGAAAACTGCTTCATAACACTGCCTATTGACTTCAGTATGATACAATTTTTATACTGATCTTCATTTAATTTCCGCTTATGTGTCAATTCGACCAAACATTTCCATTAATTTCATACGTTGGACATCCTTTCAGAACTATGTACTGATATCGATGGAATCGAATTGGCTTAACAACATTCCTTTCCCAGCATGTCTACTGGGGCCTAGAAGTAGCACAAATTATCCATAACACGAGTCAACAGACATTTGGGCAGGTTTGAGTATTGTACAACTAGGGAAGATCCAACATACCTTATTGTAGGAAATTAACGAAGCCCTAAATTAATGATACTTAAATTAACGTGAATCACGTTAACGCGGTTAGCCAAGGACACATTGAAATCAGAATGAAATCAAAGCTGTTCAGTCAAACTAGGATACAAAATGCATCTAATGAAGACAGAAATGAAACAAGTTTAAATGCATTCCGATTTTTCTCTCCTCACAACGACAGGAAATGTAGTTATCTTTTCTTTTTGACAGGCTTATTATTTACCCAGAACCTTTATAACGACCTGGAAATTTGTGTGACTTCTAATTAACGGGTATTTCATTAACGCGAATTTTAAAAAACCACGTTAATTAAGTGCTGCGTTAATTAAGTGCCTCGTTAATTTCCTGGAGTAAGGTAAATGTGTGCCGATATGTGTGACTCACAGGCACAACAATTTGCAGCATCGATTTGCGGAGATCAAAAGATTATCTTCTTAATGATATCAAAAAATTACAGATTGCCTAAATTTACTTTAATCTGCAAGTTTTCCGTCTTTTGAGAAATCGGAGATACGGTGATCAGCATCCATCAGCAAACAGACAAGATCCTACATTCTGCCAGCTCATCGACCCAGGACAAGATAACCTGTCGCATAACCCTGCATCACATCGGATATATTTGGACATTTGGGAGGTTTACCATTCAGAAGGACTGCAAGGGAATGCTTGAACTAGCAAATGCGGGGCTTGCGACCTTGATGGATATTTTGGCAGAGGGCGACCAAGGAAGCTATAAAGTGAAGTAACAGGAAAGGATCATAAAAAATTGAAAGTCAGCAAGGAGCTATCTAAGGACAGAGTTGCTCATAACTTCGTCGTGAGAACGAGTCCAACCCATGCAAGCATGGAAAACAAACCTGAAACTGAATATCATGATGTGAGAAGTAACAATCCAACTTTACAAGTTGCAAGTATTAAATGGTTGACAATTAACACAGAAATGTTGTTCATCAATACTATATCACATCTTTTGCTGCCTCAGTCGTAATACAAGACCAAGATATTTCATCCACTTAGATTTCGATCCTTAGACATCAGAACTATTTCTCGCTACAGGTTTCAAAGTACTAAATTTCAGAAATTGTAAACATTCATATTATAGATAGTGTCAGACGAAAAAAGCTTATAAATATGTTTTTAGCGCAATGTCGCACATTTTAAAGGTGCTTTTCAAGCTTTGTACTACAAAAGATTGTTCAAAAGAAGCCTTAGTATAAAAAATGAACAGCATACGAGCCATGCTACCTTAAAGTTGGAGCCCTTCGATTGAAGGTCAAAGGAGACCATTTTTACCTTGCAAGCTCGAGATTTGGGACATATTGATTGACTAAGTATTGCTTTTAAAATTTATGAAATTGTAATAACTTAAAGAGGTACTTAAAGTTATTGTTTTGGAGATCTCTTGAGTATACATTTCAGGTTTTAAAAAACAAGACATTGCAGAAGAAAGAAAATAATAATTAAATGTGGACAGACTGAAATGAAAAGTGTGTATGTGAACCACAACGAATTAGTCTTTTTCGGTAAGACTGCATACCAATTTTGTGTTATACTAACGAGTCTTAAAATAATACATTTATGGTCATCATTGCGATAATGATCTTGTTACACTGCCTAACAAGACATCCCTCGTTCACAGGGCATTGTCTTTTGATAACTCAAGTTTTGTGTTAGGTTCTGAATCGATAACACTTCGAAAGCATTACCGTCTCAGACAAAGACAGATAAGATAGTCGGGAAAACATCAAGCCTTTAGTGCAGCTGATCGTACTTTGCTCTCATTAAATCTGCTGGAGGTGAGATGTTGTCAGACTAATACGTATCGTGAACTGGAGAGAAAGCTTAGTTGATTGAAACGAACAACTTATTGGGATTGTTTTGCACGCTTAGAAGCAGATCCTGGTATTTTCCACTTAGCCTTGTCACCTACGGAGGTCATCCAGTTGACTCACTGTATTATCGAAGTTAAGAGTTTACTTAGATGCTGACGACAAAGTTGCCTTTGAAAAGGAGACGATCATTCCAAAATTGAAAACGAAAGTAGATGCAAAATCATCTACATCTGTTAAATTTCATTCACTTCTAGTTTAGTTATTTGCTTGATAAGATTTTAGATTTAAGATCTCTCCTCGTTTGCCATGTAAGAAAGTTTTATAGTCAAGTGATTTTCTAGTTCTAACCAAATTTTGCACAATTACTCCATTCTAAAGTGACAAGAACAGTGCAAGATACAGCAAAGTAATAGGAGGTCTCATTTCTAGGAAACGCATACTGTAAGCATTTCAAATTTTAAGTCTGAGATTTGTTTGGAGAGAATTTCTCATTTCTACATAGTGTTCATGTAAGGTCGCCAATGTAATATTTTTATTACGTAGGTTCGATATACGTCTTTATACGTAGGTGACCGAAAAACGTGTGCCTTATTTCGTCATACAGTTTGCCTTACGCTCTTAGTACCTGTCGTTATACTTAGCGCCCACAGTCGTACACGTACAGTTCAACAGATTGATTGTATCGTAATCATGCAACACATAAGCCAGTCTGGCTAACCTTATGACCAGCTTTCGTCAGCTCATATATCCGTATAACCTAGCCAAACAGCCTAGCCTAGCAGACATTACTGTACTAACTCATATCATGTTCAGGCGTGAGAAAGTGTATACCAGCTCCGTGCAAAGTAGATAACCTGTTAATAACCAATGTCATAACAATTGCTCATTGCTCAACAGTTATATCTGAATACACTACAATTCACTTTAGCTATCTGGACCAAACATCCCCTGTTCCCAGTGCATTGATCAACATTATGCCCAACGCCAAGGCTAAAAGTCACACTGCTCGTTTGCCAAACCTAATTCTTGAATTAAGTGCAAGACATTTAACGTCATCAAGTTCGACAGAAATGATTATGCGCGACAGAATGTCTTTGGCTTGACTGATCCTCCCGAGCTATTGCCGAACTTAATTTATTAGGTTTGCAATATGAAAAGCACGACGTTGTACCATGGCCTACCACAATTCTAAAGTAAAAGTCATACCGTGTTGTTCAACGGTTGGTCAAGGAATTCCAAATGACGTTTACTACGAAGAAACCACTTCTTGTGGTTTAACAAGGTGTACGAGACCATTGAAAGTCCTAGATAATTCGAAGGACGGAAAATCACTAGAGATGGAAATGAGAGCTACGTATCTTACTACTAGGGGTATAGTTTGCTCCTTTCTGTAAGGTTTACTGAAATAGTGTTTAGTCAGCAAAAGTTTCCATGGATCTATCTCATTCCGTATGCTGAGAATAATAAGTGTGATTTACTTAATGTAATCTTCATGTACTTATCTACAGAGACGTAAAAAGCCAGACACAGTAGTTTCCTGCCATGCTACAGTGGTGCTTGTTACATGTACACACACTTTGGACAGTACCAAGCTTCTTACACTCCTTCCTATTTAAAACATTTGCATAGATGTTGTTGTGTCTGCAACATCTGGCCTTTGTTGAATCTATAGATCATTAGTAATGTCACTTTGTAAGACATATGGCTTATGATAAAAAATATGATAAAAATGCTTGAAAAGGTGGTTTTACGTTATGCATGCAAGTTAATGGAATAAAATTCACGATCAAATTCATATCTTGTGTACTCCATCCTACCTCCCGTTACCAGTAAAAGAACTTTCTCTTGCTTTTGTAGGATAGAATCCTATTTTGACACCCAAATATAGCTGTTAGACCATGTCTTCTCGGTGCGTTCAGTAATGCTGGGGAGGGGGATACTTCATTCTTTTTAAAATTTTAGTCATTTATTTCACTTTGGTATTTGCGTAATTTGTGTAATTTTTGTTTCATAACCAGTATGCACTTCGTATCAAATTTCACTTTATAATTTAAAAGATCTTCTTCAATGTCTTGTAAATTCCTAGGAATAATCACAGCAGAGGACATTGATGCTCATCAACTCGTCACTAATTTAGGTACCGTGCAGGCAACACTTGTTGCTAGCCTTCGTCAGCATTGACGTCACAGTTGCCGTTTTGCTGATTTCGGTACCATTTCCTATAAATGTAGTCATCAATGGACTTAGCTTTCGAGCATCACAATCAGTAAGAGACATCTCGCTTTCGGTTGAAAAACTGACTGGCCAAGAATCTGTCAATCGCCGGAACCTCCTGTGCTTCCAAAGGGATTGCAGTAGTCTGACCCGTTATTTGGCCTTGAATTATGTACATAGGAAATGATATATGTTGCAGTTGCAATACTCAGATCATGTTTGAACGCGTGGAGTAAGGTTTAGAAAACGTTTATGTTGCCTTATAAATAACTGAATGTTCTTCAGCTCTCTCAGTCTGATACTGCAGTTCTCTGCGAGCTTACTCTCATTTACTATCAAGATAGCGACCAGCAAGTTTCATCCGAAACTAGATTCATTTTCATGCGTCTCAACCTTTGTGAGCTGCTCTTATTGCTGCTAAACTTCACTGTTTTCTACTGAACGTGACTTGTCTCAGGGCAAATTTATGAATGTTTTCACTTGCTAGGGTTTTATGTTCATAGAATGATCATAACCAATTGAAACGTCGAATGCAGATATCCATTCATATGGAGTTCGCAAAAAAAGACTAGAGTACGTTTTATCTGTAGCTTCTGTTACAAGTGTCATTATTAAGTTTACGTTCTCGTCACCGTAACAAAAGTCCAATATTTCAGTGTTCCTCTTAAGAAATAAAGCCACATTATGGTAACACCTACCCTATGAAAAAGCACTTATTTCGTGGTACATATCGCTATTTATTTCCGTTCTTCATCCAGTTTGCCAAGCGGGATTATAATTCTGGCCTCTGTCATCTTTCTCTATTGTACACGACATGCTTCAAGTTACCGTCGTCTTTCGTTTGCTTGCAACACAAGAGGACGAAATACAATAAAGGAGATCGGCTTTTATTTGACATTTAAATCTTCTAGTTTGCTTTTAAATAGCAATTTTACTCGTATTTTCTTTGCAGTGACACTTGCTCGGAAAAGTTGAATACAATCAGGATTTTGGTAATAATGGACACGTGAAGTTGAATCGTAGGAATGAAAGGCTATCTTAGTAACCATCTACCTTGGTTTTTCCTCTCTCACATTAATTGACAACACGAGTCAAGGAAACGGTCAAGTAAGTGCTTCACAGAATAAGTTAAGGCTTTTACAGGGACCTTTCTGGTGGGATTTTGCGCTACGGAAATCCTCTATTTCAAATATCCCTAGTGCCCCACTGCTTCTGCAATCAGTCTCAGATAAAGCAACTCTCAACTTTGTACAGCAAGTCTGACTATCTCTTAACACCTCCATCAATCATTTAATTAGTAAAAGGCTTTCACGGATGCCTCAATCTTTTAGACAGGTGATTTCCAAAGCTGCTATTGTTAGCGCTTAAAAACCTAACTTATTATCGTAAATTATGCTAACCGAAAGCCACAAAACCACGAGAGTCATTTTCTGTTCATAAGTCGGTCGACAGCAACAACCCAAGTCACTACCCAAGAATTTCTCCCAACGGATTTAAGGTAGATAACAAGTGTTAGCGATCGTGTCGTTCAATCCATCCCAAGTGGCAGAGGTCTGTCTGTCTCCGTAGATGGAACTGAGAAACTCTGATTTGCCTCCATTCTCAGGGTTATTTATCTTATGCACGTGTACCGACCACCTGTTTGAACTCCACTACACCACGCTGCCCATTCAGTACTGCACGTTAGATATAAAAGAGAATTTCATTGACAAGAGAGTTACACTTCTGCACCCTATTGGCTAAGCCTGAGTTTTCATAACAATTTTCATTGTTCCTTTAGAGAAAAAAAGAAACGACTCAATGATTTCTTCGAATTGCACTTTTCAGTGTTGGCCAGGGTGTTCAAAATATAATGAAGAATTCTTCAGATGAAAATAAAATGTAAGGGAGAAGTCGTTGATCTGATTTTTATCTTTACTCAGCTGAAGTGACAAGCACTTTAGAATACATTCCACAGGAATAAAAACAGATAACCTTCAATTAACCCACTCGAAGGATGATAAGAAACATAGGTAGGAAATAGCAAGCGTAATAAGAAACGGAAATACTGACCCTGGTGATTGATCTAACTGACTTGCGTGGACGTTTTGTTTCAATCTGTGAACGAGAATGTTGGGGTAGCCCATCAAGGCCATTCTTCAAATTTAAATGATAATTTGTTGTGGAAACGTTTTGAACATTTACTTTAATCTAAATTAACAAATAAACAAATAAGTGTAAATGCATACTCCAGACTTTGGAAAAGGGGGCTCACTTCTAAGAACAAGCAATGGTATCCTGTTACGGTAAGAATTTCAAATTAGTGACATTTTCCGTCAAACCACCTTGTAACTATCACAGTAAATGTCCCGTGCTGGGGAAACCCTTCACCAGTCTATCAATAACATGAATCAAAACCTTTGTTACAGTGTTTGTACCCGTCACACTTCACACAACGCGTTGAATTGTCAGTCATTTCACAATCAGATGTGTATAAACTTTCTGGTTGAACGTAATATGCATAAGGATTATTGACCCCCCCGGCATTCCTAGTCATTTAGAGTTTTGTAGTGTTGGAGCAAAAGGCCTAACAAAGCTGACCCATACACCTGCTTGTTTGACACATTTTTTTCGAGTTCTTGATTGGTTAGTTTCTAATGAATTGAGATTGGTTATTGGTTATTCGGGTTTGACAAATCTCTTCTATAGAATGAGTCTAGGGTCGGGTTTTAATTTGCACCCGTTTTAGCAAGGACTACTCTGATGTCTCGTGTTGATTGCGATGAAGGAGAAAGCGAGGCAGTACGGAAAGCCTCCTAATCAATGTTAAATTATCATCTGAACGGAATTAAATCATTTTCAGAGAACAGAGCAGAGGATAGACGATCTATAGTTTTTATGGATATTTGAAAGGTTTTAGTCCTTCGGTATGGAAGTCATAATTATACATCATGTCTAAAGGATCATGAAAATATCAGAAGCAGTAACCGGATTCACCCTCGTATTTTACTGTGTTCATATCGCCACAGGTAAGAGTGAAATGTTATTAAGACAACTCGCGCGATAGCAGTTTAATTCAAAAATCCTTATGTAACAGATGGGATATTTGCCATAGTTGCTGTTTTATTTTTATAAGTAGTGCTGTTTTACTTCCTACTGTGAAATATATATATTGACAACTTTTTTCATGTTCGGATTTACAAGTTAGACTATAATTTTTACGAACTATTTTGTTTTCGTCCGCCGCGTGCAACATAGCGTGAGGCTACCGTTCTACATTACTTTCACCGGTCGGGAAAAATTTGAACAGGAAAAATTCTGTGAAGTGATGATAGTAAATAATTTCCTTGTTCGTGGAAAAGAATCCACTTTAACAGTACTTTAGAGATCAATATCTCCGTAAAATAAATATCTCAATTTTAAGATTTTAAACTAACAATGTGACCGCAGCAATAAAATAAAACTGTTTTAATTGTTTTTAGACCATAACATATATTCGTGTGCCTCAGGCTTAAACTCTGATAGTTTAATAGTAAACATTAAAATAGCTATCTGTGTAGGACAATTTCCCTCAAGACGTCCAGCCAATTAAAGTGTACTTGTCTTTAGCAAGTTTGAAATGGATCAATAAATAAGGAGGCGTGGTAAACAAGAGTTTTAGTATAGAATCTAGTTTTATCATCATATCAAACACTAGTACCTTTAATGAATTCTTACTCTAGTGGAATGAAGTACGCTTGAAATTTCTTCGTGGTCTCAAGGGCTGCAGTTTGTGTACCTGCAATAGATTCTACCATATTGTTTATCATAAGAATTGAAGGTGGCTGTGACAGTTAATTAACCCTATCACGGACGAGACACCTAATTTAATATTATTAAGCCTCTTGGAAGTGTTTGTTTTCATGGCAATAACGCAGAGAAATACCATCAATCTGGTTATAATTACAAACGTTCTTTAAATTGTCCCTCGGTCCGTGGCTTTAGTTTGGCCTTATTTATTAAGACTGAGATTACTTTAACTGCTGTACTTTCTCTCAGTTGGAATGTCGACTTAAATAAAATGTGTAAACGCAGTTGTTAGTATACTTTTCCAATTCAGTTTGGATCGTTGAAATGTAAAATATATCTAACACATCTCTGATCTAAGGCTATTACTTTTACAATTGTCAATGCTAAAAAGTATGGAGCTGCACTTCTAAATATTGGCAATGGAATCTGCAGAAAAAGGCCTCCAGTTCACTAAATTATTTGTTTTAATTCTCCAACAAGGAACTAAGAAATAGCAAATTTCCTTCCCTAGCTAGGCGACAAAGCCGAAGCCGAGTTTCATGGTTTCTTAAATCATCAAGTTGTAAGCGTCATGATTTAAGTTTCATTTTCTGGTAATAAGCTCCTATCGTCTCATCCACAGCGTCTGTCATTAGTAGATCCCGATTTCTCACCAGAAATAAGCAAGTACACTTTCTCTAACACTGTCCAACATCATTTAAAACCAAGATTCTACAATTAGCGTTTAAGCTCCGTATGTCGGCTCAGTTATTGTCTTTTCATTAGTCATTAAATGTTGAAAATGTGGAACTCTCTTATTGAAGTCATGTCCTTTGTTTCTTCAGCCACAATAATTTAGTTCAATGCCCTGAAGAACGTTGCTACGCTTTTGTACATGTCTTAATGTTCCTTTACGAAGCCCAAAGAATCTTTGTCAACAAAATAACAATTCTTACCAAGTCTCATGTCTATACGAATAATAAAGTCTAAAAATATTTGATTACATTAAATGTGTTCCTTTTGCGAAGGTTTATCCGTAGATAGAGGATATTAATCACCGTGGACATAGCTGGGCAACTTATCGTTATTTCAATTATTATCACCGAACACTTGTTTACTTAAGTTTCAGCAAACTGAAACATGCTTAGAAAGTAAATCGATCGATTTCACTGTCAGCTATTAAGCTAAGGTTCACTTCAGATTTCATTACAATTTGACTCCTTACTTCGAAACAATTTTGTTGTTATGACTATCAAATATCCTGATATTTCAAGGGCGTAACATTTTTCAAATATCTCCTACATAGATATTAATGCCTTGACTTGATTAATTCACAAAATATTCAAACTGACTATCGAATTTCTTTTGCAAATTATAAATGTTCTTTATCCTATTCATATTGCCAAAATTCTGTGTACGTAATAGTATCACAGGTTATAATACCTCTTTGCACATTATAATAACGATAAACACATATTTTTGAAGCAATAGATTCCCTCTCCAATTAACAGGATATTTCTGAAAATTCCAGGTATAGGCACGAAGCATTCCTCATCAAGTTTGGCGTGAGCCCCTCCTACAAGTAACAACAACAATTTTCCAGCTTAAGTGTTGCTACTCTGTCTTAAATAGTACGTTTTTGCCTTAAACGACCCTTTCCATAAGTAATGTTCATTACTATTTGATATTTAATAGCATCTTTTACCTAGCTCTTGTATGATCATCCGAGTATCTGAATTGTGAAACCGTGGTTTTGTCATGAAAAATTGTTAGTTGTGTGTTATTCATATCTTAAAATTAGCGTGTAGGTTGACGCTATCTGGAGTGTACAAGTCGACTAGGCATTTTCCTTGCACGACAGGTAGCACTTGCATGTCCGCGTCAAAGCAAGGTCAGTGCCAAAATTACCAGGAGATAACTCTTATCAGCAGTTACATCTACGATATCTTTTCAGAGTGTACGACCTGAATCAATTACATCGACTGCATAACGTCTGGAAGCTCTCATCTTTCTGAAAATGGAAATCGCCAAGTACTATCCACCCTGCAATAAACCCAGTACTTGCCAAGATTTATGTTCTAAAGCTAGTAAATACCTTTTACCTCTCGTAGTGAATCTGAACGTACGGTAATACGTCGAACTGTACACTAATGGCAATGAAAATTGATTTAGAATCAAATAAGAGCAACAAAGGAAAAATCAGAACAAGAAAATTATGAAAATGTCATTGTTTTTGCGAGTTTATGAATTTTTGTAATCCATATGCTATTCGATAAAGTGCGACATGGTTCTTCCAGACTTGATTCCCATCAAAGTACGTCTTACCAGGTAATCATCGCTGTAAGAATGGTTTCTCGCTAATGTGTCCTACTAAATAAGCTTTATCGATAGTAGGGTTCTTTGAAGTATGGCCCTACTCTGTCATATAATCGCCATTTTTGCTGTTTTAAAATAAACCAGAACATACGCAAAGTTCAAAGTAGCAATGCTATACTTATGTTTCTCTGTTAATTACACTCGCCAGGCCTAGTACAATGTTTGTTATTGGAATATGATGCTTCATCTATCTTAGATCAGCTGAGGGAAAGGAAAAGAACTCTCCATTTTTCGCTCTAAATATATTTTTGTTTATGATTTTTTCTTTGGCGTTTGTTGCACTAAGTGAACAGCAGCTAGCGATAAACTTAGTTGACAATTGAGCCATGGTTGAAAAGAAGTTACAAGCTCCCATGTTAAGCATGCGCTATGCAAGTGGACAATAATCCACCAGAAATAGAGGAATAAGCGTTTCAAATCACACACTTCTTGATGTAAAGGAAGGACTTAATGTTATCATTATATGTGATGGTTGTCATATTTAAGACTATACTTGTCAAGCAAAAGACTGCTTCAAGAGATTGTGTCTATGATGAAGCTTAAAATTGTTCATAATTCCCTTATTTCTTTACCTTTACAGCTTTCGAGTACTTCATGTCTAGAGAATTAGAAAAATGCAAACCTCGGTTGAAACCACGAGTATGGAAAAGAATATGTAGAAATGTTACACCATGTGAAAATGACAAATTTTGTGCTACTGGAGAAGTTTGCCTCTGTGATGGGAATTGTGGGCGGCATTGTGGAAACCCAGGTATGAGACTGTACATCTAGTTGTTTTACCTCTTTGTTCTGCCAGCTAAAGTACTTGTAGTCTAGCAAGAAACGATTTTTGCCGTTTGTCTGGATCAAATCAAATCAAGATGAACATCCTAGGAGGAGATGACAGGTAAGAACGCATTGCTAAACCCCTACTCCAAAACTATACCAGCCCCAACCCTAAAGAGCACATAAATTATCTAAGGATCCTTGTACCTTCAGTCAATGTCTCTGATGCAATTATCTTTCTTCTCATGGCTAGCAGACTTAACGTTTTTCACCAGACGTTCATGTCGACGAGAAATATTACAAACATGACCAAAATGTTCGACCTTTGATCTTAATGAATGAAAGAGGTATTTCTAAATTGAAAGATAATTGTGAGACACGTCCCTATGTATACTTATAAGATTACACTCTGATTTTCTAGTCAATTTGGCTTTTCATTGGAATCCTAACTGAGATCTCTTACGCTTAAAAGTGGATATTTCAGGAGTGCAACCAACATCAAGTTACAATAAATTGAACCCATCCAATGTTATTGCACATGTGAAATCATGTTTGACATGACCACGTACTCAAAATGCATTTCAGTAGGCTTCATCTTTTAAATTTAACACAAGTTGTCAATTTTGGCCTCATTCACTGTATTATAGTCCATTCAGCTAGCCTTACTGAATACCTTGCTTGAATAAATTTAGTTTTCATTATACATACCAAACAGCACGCGAAATCACAGGGAACAGACATCCAACAGTGCTAATTTGCTTACCCTAGTTAATTGTGCAGATCGTTGCATCGGACCCACCTGCAATATTCAAGAATTGGCGTATACTGCCCCTTGAAAGGGGAGGCAAAGTCCGAAGAGGTAGACGCCTAGTTTTATAGGCCAATTTTCAAAGAAAACCTTCTACGAATATCAGTCATGTGTTCTCCGACGTAACATGTCTCTACATATCATAAAGATGTAAAGGTTCAATGTCGTTCACATACCATTCCATAACAACGTCCTTATTTTCCTAGATTTTACAAACATAACTGAGCAAAAGATGACGTCATATCCGAGCATAACCTAGACAGAAGTTCATAGCGTCCAAAATACAGAACCCACTTAGCAATATCGTGTCTTCTTTAAAGAGAGATCTTGACCCCATTGATACAGGTTCGGTTTACTTTACAAGACTTAAGGGGCGTGGTCTACGTATATTTATCATAAGGCCACCGGTCGATTATCTGTGATCAACTGATCGTTAATGTGAAAACACAGTCTGTTAATCGATGGTGTGGTATATCAATAAAGAGAGCTATGCATATGGTACCCAAAGAAGCGATCGACTTGAGCAAGATCAACCTTGGTTCTATGATGGTTTTAGACATTAAACATTTGTCAATATTCTGCCAGGTTAAAAGTCCACTGAGTTTTAAAGTGTAGGAACAAATGCATTAATAAATTCTTCCCACCCAATCTAATTAAACAATCTACTAACTATCCAAATGCACAGCTGAACCCTGCAGCGAGCACTTTCACTCTGTTGGGTCTAACATGTGAAGCTGAGGTGGGTGAACTAAGCTTTAGCCAATCACTATTATGTTAGCATAATCATGTTAATGCAGAAATTGGAACTAAATATAGTTTTAACCTATTAGTTATAAATGCCATATTTGCGATGATACCAAACATATCAACGAGCACTAGTTAATTATGTTTCAAGATTTGCTCTTATGAGCATGCGCCACATAACATTTGCTAAGTCGCAGCCCATTATTGTCTTTTTAGAAATATTTGATTTCTAACTTGCAACATAACGGGATATTCAAACCTATTTAACGCTAAAAATGTTAGATTTTTAAATGCAGAGGAACACTCTGAGAGTCATATGATATGACGGATGAAAATTAGATCATAAAATTTGTTTAATAATATAAAGTGTCATAGCAAATGAGTGCAAAATGTAATCAAGACTTTACCAATGTTTATATATGGTCGTGGTTCAATTTCTCCCTTATAAAAGAAAAACAGGCAAAGATTGATTCGATATTAGTATCTTTGAGTCAAATAATATTTATAAACTATTGGAGAGCAATGGTTTTTTAGTCTTTATAGATAGATAGATAGATAGATAGATAGATAGATAGATAGATAGATAGATAGATAGATAGATAGTTAGATAGTTAGATAGATAGATAGATAGATAGATAGACAGATAGATAGATAGGTATTGTAGATAATGTAGATATATCGATAAATTGATATAGAGATAGATATAGAGATAGATATTCATATTCGTACAGAGACATCGTACAGAGTACATATAAGATATAAGTATTCACAATTGGAAAAGTATCTTTCACTAGACACTTGGTGTTCATAGCGTAGAGTTCGGATCGCCTGTTTACTGCCGATCACACAACACATCTTGTTTACTTCCCAATTTGTTTACAACAAGCTGATGAAAAGGAGCCATCATCCATCCCAAAGCAGGGTATACATTGGTAGAATTTACAAATATTTACGAGTTCAGCTCTAACACTGAGTTTGTAGTGATGACATCTTTGACGCACATGTTTTGATGGAACACGTGACATGGTGCTCATGCTGAAGAACTTGCAAGGAAAGAATTTCATCTCTACTTCAGTAAAAATCCATAATTCTCCTTCATTTGAATTCTCATTTGCAAACGAGGTTCTCTATTGCTTACTGGTGAGCGCAACGGTAGCCTCTTAACTAAAAATGCTGTCATCTCTATGCGACTGAAGCATTGGAATTGCATATTGATCTTACTCAAAATTGCAGACTCTACTAGTTAACACTTTCTTGCTTATTTCATGTTCTTAGTATTTAAGTGTGACTTTTGTCAAGTTGTATTTGGAGCTAGGATGTTTGAAGTTTTTATCAGATCACTTATGACATTGACAATTAAACTGCAATCAGTATGTGAAGACATGACTAGCGTGGAACATCCCGAGAAAAAGAATATCAACCATGGAATCATTGCGGCTCATTGCGAAGTTGTTTGAATAGTATGTCCAAGTATGACTGGTAGAAAATTCCCGGATATATCGTTCTCTACTTCGTGGATATATCGTTCTTCTAACTGTATTACTGTGTCTTAATAGTACACTATTAAGACACAGTATTAATAGGACATAATCTATCTATCTATCGATCTATCTATCTTCCTACCTATCTATCCGTCCATCCGTCCGTCCATCCGTCCATC
>JANTCA010000764.1:0-12459 GCA_024741275.1 Chironex yamaguchii
ATGTCCTTCACCAAACCTTTGTGCCGTGATGGCACGGAGGCTTGAGTGTTGGCTTTTAAGTCTGAGGATTGCAAGTTTGAGCCCGGTTGGCTCCCACTCAGTGCAGCTATTGTGGTAATGCCCACTCTTGACAAATATATATACATATATATATATGTATATATATATATACAGGTTTGCATACGGACAATAAATCGTCATTTTTTACTTATTTCATAAAATTTACCAACGTTTTTGAAACGTGTTTTTTGAGCTTATAATTGTGACCAGCGACGTTTCGAGTCCGGGTCTCGTTACTGAAAATTTGACGCTCTTACTACTGAGCTAAATGACTCAGTATTACAAATTAAAGACTCTTAGTCTTTCCACACCAATCGTACACTTATGTTATTGGGTATTTATCTATTGGTGTATATGCTTACAGGTGTTACTAGTTTCAAACAGAAGTAGACTCGTTTGAATGTAGCTGTCCATGTAGTCTGTAGTGGTCTACATAGCGAAATTGATAAATTGTAAATTTTGTGTGTCATATCATAGGAAACAGTTTTTCTTTAGTAATGTATTCAGAACCAAAATAGCAAATATTTGTCCTAAAGTGTTTTTCGTATTGCAATTGTCAGTGTAAACGTTATATATTTCTTCTCTTAGAAGGTATTATGAAACCAAAGTAGTAATCCATCATGGTGCAGTTATCACTAAGTTCCAACGCTCGCTTAAAAAGCAGTAGGTCACAGCTTTGAACCCATGAGTAAAGCTGAGAGCTCCCATTAGGTTTGCTTATAAATCTGTAATGATAGAAACATTTTTAGTTATTCTTCGGTTGTTTACTCCCTTATCCTGTAGGATTTATGTTTAGAGGGGAATAGAGATATTATTTTGTACTTATCACTTATCCATAGAGAAGGCAGTTAAACGAAAGGAACATCGGAATGTAGTCATCTCTAGCTGATGAACCCTCGGCATAAAATATAGTATTTACTTTCCTGGGTGGCATAGTCCTACCGGACCGCAGGAGCTCCAAAAGCAAAACATCTCTCGATCTATCGCTAAGTATTCAGTGGCCCGAATGGCTATAGTGGCGCCATTCTCTCCCCAAAGTCATCTGTCCAGCGTATACAAGTGGTCCTCTGTAGCGTTTTCCATAGATCATTCCATCCAAGATGAGGCTCTCTAAACCTTGATGCAATTTTTTAGTAGCAGGGTGTTAAAATTCTTCCTTCGACTTTTTTGTACTTAGAAAACTCTTGAAGCAACTTGTATAAACTCCTTAGGTTGTCTTAAAAACATTAAACATTAAGGAAACATTATCAGTCAGAGGTAGCTTCATACACGCAGAAATTTCCTTTGACTCGATTCTTTTTCCGGCGGGTTACTTTTGGAACAGAATAGATTAAAGTTTCAGGGTTAGCCTGTTCAAGAAGATTAACTTAAATCTGCTCAAGTGTAAGGCTGATTGGATAGGGTGTAAGCGTCATACACGAAGGACACAGAGAAGGGGAAAAGGATGGGAAAGAACAAACATTTGCAGGAGATATATAGAGTACTAAAAGAAATTCGCAAGTTTAGTACGGAGCCATTTTTTGCACGGCAAAGTCTCGGATGCAGCGCAGGAGTTAAGAGGAACGATTTTCATTCCTTTTGCCAAATGTTTTAAAACTGGCCTAAATTGAACCAGCAAAATAGGGTTCTGGGACAGTTGTCTAACAATTCAAACAACAGTGATTTTAAAATAAGAAATACATATAAAAATCTTGTAAGTAAACATCAACTTTAGGAACTAAACCTCGTGCGTTGAGCGTAGTGGTGTTAAATAGTTGTTATGACAAACATTTATCTACCAAGCATATCGTTTTAGGGTATATTTGACAATGAGCATGTGCCAATCCATATGGCCCAGGTACATGTTTGTTTTGGTTTGTCTTTATAAAACGTGTCTATAATAAGGCTTATACAACACGTAGTCCACCTTGAAAACGTCTTTATTAAACAACGCTCACCTTGTAATAAACAATTCAGTTTGCGTAGCAAGGTGATGATCAGAGTAACATTCAACTAACTTAATGACTGAGAAAGTCTTTAGGGTGCTTTTGTTATCTATCTACATTGGTTTGCATTTGGAAGCAAACTAACTGACATACATGTTTCGTCAGCAACAACTGAGAGGAATTTTAGAATTTGGTTTCAGCATTTAATGTGTTTTAGAGAGTTTTGGGTCCAGGAGAACGGTAACCAAATGCCTCAGAAAGCAAAAGTAGCTTAAGAGAATATTTTTTACTTTACCTTCAAAGTATCTATAAGTAGGTGCCTCCACAAGGTTGATTGTCAGCTGTGGCATAAGCAATAAAAACACGATTATGTACTGGAAATTTAACGTATTCTCGCTGTAATGTTGATGATGTATCCCATTTCATTGTAGACGGTGTAGTGTACAATCCTCAAGTTCTAGACCTGTGTATCAAGTTTGTTCGTAATCCCACATCACCATGCCAGTCTCTATCTTTAGCACTTACAAATGCCGATTACCAATAGCTTGTAGAAGTAAAATGAGGTTATTTGCGGGCCCCATAAACAATTAAGAAATATACGGTGAAAGAGTTAAAGAGTTTTTGAACAAATATCTGCTGATTAATGTTGCAAAAAATGGTGAATGCTTTCAGTCAAGAATACCTGGTTGGATCTCTTGGGAGTCAACTATTACCTCCGTCAAATAGGTATTGTTTTCGTTACCATTTGTCTGTTTGTCTATCTGTCTACTAGTAAATATACGCAAGGAAAAACTATCAGATGCTCGCAAATTTTTACCGGAGGCATGTGTTGCTCAACGGAAGGACCTATCAACATGTGAGTGATCCGTATAGCAGTCTGGATTCTAGATCATTCTGAAATTTTTGTTAACATTGTAGTAAATGTGACTTAAAACTTTGTGTAGAATTAGATGGAAGCCTTCATGTTATGACTCAGTATAAGATACACAATATCTTTTTCGTATGTGACCCTTTTCGCCCTGGAGGAGGCTCATCAGCCTCAGAATGTCCATCAGTCCATCAACGTGAACCAGTTTCTTAAAAACCAACCGATTTAAACCGGAAAAACAATCCAAACATTTTGAAAAGAGGTTACAAGTTAAATACTAATTTGTGTATCTTAGATTGCATTCCACCATTTTGTTGGTAAATACGCTCATCGAAATGTCTAAAATATTAAATGTCGGCTCACTCATCGGTGGTGGAGGTGTAGTCGGAGCAAAACGTTCTTGGTTAAGGTGATGTATATATGTTGATGTCAGTACTTAGCGTTTGTTGCCATGGTAAATGTTTTGAGTTTTGCCAAAAATGCATTTGATGACGTAATAAGATGGTCTCTAGTCAGTGACACATGATGAGAAACATGTTCAAGATCAAGGAATTTGTTTGCAAAACTTGACTCATGAAAACTTTTTATTGACTTCAAAGTTTAATGCGCATATCTGACAAGAACTGGAAACTAAACAACAAATTAACTGAATGGCCACTTAATTAGTAAACCCTTGATATAACAAAATGATAAAATGATTAAATGAGCTTTCGTTCACACGAAAGTATTGGATACAATGAAAAGTAAGACGTTTCTAGTTTGTATTAATAAACTCCTTGAAAACATATAATCCTACAATAACGGAGATGCTTAATAGTACATCTAATGAAGAGGTTTAGGGTCACATCGTTATTCTTTGTACATTATATGCTAGAGACAAGAAAGTATGATCTAACCATGCAAAATACTCATTGTAACAAAATTACGATTGAGAAATGTTCCCTTTGTAAAAGCTACATCTCAATTACTTAATAAGAAATTTTAAAAGTAAAAAGAAAACGTTTTTCTGAATTCACTTGCAATTTCAGCTTGTCTGTTAGCTAGAAAGTGTAATAGCAGGGTAGAACTTTGTAAAAATGCTATTAACTTGCCAGGTTCTAAACTGATTAGTTTGTTTCAACATGTGCTCGAGTGAAAAGGAAAACGTGACAGTCGGTCAGTTTTGTCCAAAGAGTATGAATACACAGAGGAACAAAAGCGATTAATGTAGAATCCAGGCTGCCTTGGAGCCTATAAACTAGCAAATCCTTTAATTTTATTCTTGAGAAACGTAAAAGGCAATAGTGCTAGCAGTCAGCAGTTATCTAGTAATTATATTTAGAACAAATTGTTTTGACGTTTAATGAAAGTGCAGGAGGATGTCAAGTTGAAGTTGTAACTGTTATTAGCTGGCCTATGTCATGTTAGTGCTCGGATACGACCTGCTATTCAGGGCTTATTTCAATGCAATTTTTTAGGTATCATGCGAGTGACGATAATTTAGAATATGACCTGGAATACAATTTAAGTGGTGAGCTAACTGAAAACAGATATAGAAAATCTCTCGTTAACTTAAAGAGTACAACAGAAATTCATTGAGAGACTTCAGACTAACAGAAGCAGTGTCGTTTTTAGTAGGACAGTATATCTTAATGAGAAAAGGAAATCTTTGATTACGTATGACTGTGGCAAAATGCAAGAACATCTTAAAATGCTCACTGCAAAAATGGACGGCTACAAGAACGTTAAAAACAGTGGATGGGAGAACTGAATAATGTCAAGACTGCCATTGTAGACTGAGCAACAGTGAGGGAGCTGATATTCAGAGTTATAGAAGAAGATCAGTGATAATTCAACAGGTAAACAGTTAGACTGGTGTATCATAGGGCTTATGCTACCTGACACTAAAAATTGGGTTCTATTTAGCTAGATAATAAAGGAATCATATATGCACTTGGGATACTCTGATTTCAAGCTTACGTGATTATAGTCATAAATTCATTTCTGTACTTTACACAAGGTCATCCTGTCTTCCTTTATTACAAGCTAAAGAAAAGGCGAGGATGTCTTGCTGAGTGGCCATTTAACGAAATCAAAACGATTTGAACACAAAACTGAACTTTGAAATCCTTGGAATGTGAGTTGACGAGATAGTTGCAGCTGTAATAAGACAAGAGGACAGAAGAGGAACATTGCAGCTTGGAAAATACTGATTGTGTTGACAAACGTGTTTGAACTAGGATTCGAGCCAGGGAAAGACACGTTAGAGCTCAAGGTGCGGTTTAGAAAGTAATTCTATCTAGGACGTTTTGCTTGGCAAATTTGTGTAACAACTGCGAGCTGAATAGTGGAAAATTACACAGTAGTTTTGTAGTAAACTACCAGCTTGATCAGATTCTGCCACAAAAACAGACAAAAAAAAGCTTATCTAGAAACGAATAAAAGCAAACAATTCATGTTTTACCCAATCAACTGCCACGTTAATGAAACTGAAGGAGGCAGACTCTTGTCCGAGACTACGGGAAGTTAAACACGAAATTCTCAAACCACGTCCCAATGAAATTAGTGTCATATTGTTAAAACCTTAAATTTTGTTTTGTGCATTTCAGTGTTAATATTTGGTGTCATCTTAGCTTTGTAAACGAAAAGCTGTCTTTGTTTTCAGGAAAGGAACAAATGTTTCTTTTTATTGTAAACAAAACTTTATCATTATGGAGTCTTGCACCTTGCAATTAACTTTGCAAACTTAGCCCCAGAATTTGATATCACTGGGCTAAGTGTGGTTATTTTCTTCAAACACAATTTTGATTTATTTTCATTGACAACGAACATGTACACCAAACCAAGTGGACCGAGGGCTTATGATGTGTAATCGTTAAGAAGCTGAATGGACTTTAATCATAGCTTTTTGCCTTTTGTGTTCTTAGAAAAAAATGTAAAGTAAACATATAAGCATATAAAATTATGTAATTCTTTAGAACGTGTGTGGAGGAGAGACTTTTAAACTGCCTTTTAGATAATAAATTATGTAATTTTGCTTATCCAACTCTGAAGAACTCTCATATCAGGATACTGAACTACTGTATATGTGAATGATATGTCTTAAGTAAAACTGACATCTGTAAAGCCTTTCGTCTGACAATGATCATATAGATAATACCTTACATTACAAACTCTGCCATGTTTTCTGTTGCTGTATTCTGACTTATCTATGTGATCAGTGTCAAACGAAAAGCTTTATAGATGTCAGTTTTACTTAAGATAGTTTTATATTTTTGTGCTTTTAGGAAACTTTTTGAATTATATTCCATAAAATCGTTGCAAATATTTTTTGTATTACCTAAACAGGTATTGTTGATAATTCACAAAAGTATTTCTTTTCACGTGATACAAGTTAGGCCTACTGCATTAGTTTGCGATGGGGGCAGGTGAAACTTATTTAAAGCTGTATTGTGCGTAAAAGTTCTATTCTACAAGCTCAGATTAGGGAGTCAAAACGGTATGGCCTAAAAGCCTAAATATTTCAATCTCTTTTATAAGATTTAAGTCTCATGTGCACGGAACATAACTCACGTTTAGGTCATTCCTAAAATCAGATTTTTGATATTTGATACTCTGGTTCAAATTTAATGCTTTCCAAAATTTGATATCTTTGAACTGTTTTACACTGAATAGAATAGTTTACGCCTTCGAGGATCACCATCTTTACATTATGAAGGGGCTTGTCCTGGAAAGCCGCCCTGAGCGACTGCAACAAGTGGAGAGGGATCACTCTACTGTCGGTGCCAAGCAAGATACTGGCCAAGGTCAGAAGAATTTCAGACGCCATGGACGAGACACTTCGGAAGGAACAAACGGGATTTAGAAAGCAATGGGGGTGCACAGATCAGATCTTTGCTCTTCGGAACATCATTGAGCAATGTACAAAGTGGCAACGACAGCTCTATGTGAACTTCGCTGACTCTGACAAGGCGTTCAGCAGCATTGAAAGAGAAAGCCTTTGGAGCATCCTTCGAAACTCTGACATCCCATCCAAACTGGTACATCTGATCAAGACCAAGAGGTATACGATGGAGTCTCCTCTCGACTCTAGACAACCTTGAACTTGCCGATGACCTGGCGCTACTGTGTCACACACACCAGCACATCCAGGACAAGACAAGCACACCTCAGACTTTTGGGAAGCAGATGGGGCTCCGAATCAGCACCAAGAAAGCAAAGACCATGACACTCAATGTCAACAACCCAGCCCCTGTCAAAGTGAATGGGGCAGATCTACGCCAGGCAGACAAATTCACATACTTAGGTAGCAGCATCAAACTCGAGGGCAGCACAAAGGAGGACATCCACAGCAGACTGAGCAAGGCCAGGAGCGTAGTCAAAGAGATGAACAACATTTAGAGATCCACACAGTACAGTACCAACACCAAGCTGAGACCGTACCAGAGCTGCGTTCTGTCTACGCTCCTGTACGGATCTGAATGTTGGAGGATGACGAAGGCGGATCTTGCCAAACTTTGATCTTTCCACACCACCTGTCCTGGAAGAATCCTCCGCATCTTTTGGCCGGAGAAGATATCCAACAAAAAACTTTTGCGGAGATGCAAGCAAGGGGACTTGGGCACCATCATTACAAGAAGAAGATTGAGGTGGGTAGGACATGTGTTGCGAAAGGAGCAACAGTCAATCACAAGAACAGCACTGCACCCCAGATGGAAAGAAGAAGAGAGGAAGAACAAGAGTGACGAGGAGAAGGACAGTGGAAAATGAGATGAAAGCCATGCAGCACTCTTGGAGTTCATTGGCTAGGTTGGCTCGGGACAGGCAGAGGTGGAGAAGCTTCGTTGCTGCCCTACACACCACTGGGTGTAATAGGTAATGATGATGATTAGAATACTTTCCCTCCAAATTGATTCTCCATTTCGCATTATTCTCATAATTATGTTCATGGGAAAAGCTCCGTTCGTTGTCTCCCTTTGATACCTATCTGGATATGGTGGGAAACCGTTGGCAGCAATTCGCTCTGTTTGTTGTTACATCTTCCCCAGCTGGCAACGTCAATTCCAGCCAGGGAACCTCTTTCCTGACATTCAGACCTGGAGGCAGACTCTTCATTTTTCTCAAAGCCATACATTTCTATTTGGCTGGCCTTGATTGAAGGGAAGTGTTCATCTGTTGTTCCCATTGACCGTTGTTAACCTCCTTCACTTGGCTGGACCTCCTGTCCTTCTTCATCAGTCAAAGGTGATAGTCGCCGTCCTGTCTGCCATCTTGCTCTGAGTAACTTTCCCCAACTAAGCTGTTAAAAAGTTCTTGCTCGTTTTGATTCGTTCCCCAGTCCTTTTGACTTTTCTTTTCACTTGGCAGCTTCAAACTGAAACTTTCTCTCTATTTCAACTGTTCATTCACATACAACACTAGGTCACGACTTAACAAAACAGGAAATATCGTCAATGACTATACCGACTTATTTATGTAGACACTGACGTCACAATACAGTCGTTAGCCTTTGACACCAGGACTTTTACATATAAGAGATGGTTGGTATGTAACAATCTTTGTTACTCAGGGATTTTCTTTGCGAAAATTGCTACATACTTTTGCTATTAAAAAGGTTAATTTCCTTATTGAATCATGCCGTTTTTGACACACAATGATCTGCTATTTAGAGTTAGGCTCTTCTGGTATTCTAAAAGTTCAATTCCGACGACAAACAAACATTTTGCTCTTACTTTATGAAGCCCTTAGGCCTAGTGGCCCTGGAAAATCCTCCCTCACCTCCCCTCCCACCCCCTACATGTCACCAGAATTTTTTTACGCATGCTTATTTTTTAGTCTTTTACCATGCCTGCAAATATACGCGAGCATGAGCGGCTCAACTAGAAGAACCTCTACGTGGTGAGCCTTAGCATGAACAAAGCCTCTCACACCCACAGGTACTGATCTCTTAATTTCTTATTTTTGGGGGGACACAAGGCTACGCATGTCTTTTTCGCACAGCGTATTATAGAGTGTACTGCCGGAGGCGCCTTATGACTGCGTATGTTACGTGTGCCCTCAAAGAGAATTTTGAGTTTCGTTGGCGTTCGCTAGGTAGTTCACATGGACAACCCAAGCGCTTATCCACAAGGCTGACTTGTTTCATACATACATAAACGAGCATTAAGTCACGGTCGCCTTTAGCCATTGTTACAGTAGGGCCACTGTTTTTGGATATGGACCACGACAAACCATGTTAAAGCAATGAGGTATAAGAAAAGCTAGAGAGTTAACATCAGAGCAAGGTTGTAGCCACTTTGCGTTTCAGGGAACTCGGTTTTTACGGCTAAAGTTTCCCGTTGTACGTGGTATGCTGTTGGCATGTGCTTGTGTTGAATTTGAAAATAGAGATATCTTGCATTGTTTTTGGTTGTCAGAATCTACAAAATGAGAAAAAGAAGAGTGTCAGGATAATGTCGAGGGTCAAGACAGTCAGAATTTGATGAAAATCGACATGAGATCAGGTGAAATTGATCAAGCTGGGGTACAAAAGCCCATCTCATTCCATCGATTCGTTCTTAGCTGTACAATGTTTATACAAGTATAATTCGTCCTGATTTCAGACTTATGGCATATTTCTTCCCGTTAAAAGTTTAAATATCTACAATAATGTTTAAAAATTCAGCTGTATGTATTTAACGCTGGTTTGGGACTGTAAAATTATGTCTCACCTGGTTCATTGGATATTTACTAGAAAGAATGACAGGTTATCTCTAGACTCGATGTCAATATTTTCAACTTCATTCCTATGAATGCTGTCCGTTTTGAAACAAATTATACTCTTTCAACTGGTCTAAATAATTACACTTACGAGTGATACTAATCATATTTCTAGGTCTCTCCAAAAAGGTGTAAACTTGCATCTTCGTATTACTGTAATAAGCTGTCCTGTACACCGGTTACGTTGGCCTTGGGTAAAATGTAACTTTAACTTCGTCTAACAAGGGTCAATTCCTCCATTTCGCTCCTCATTTGGTGTGTCATAAAATCTTAGAACTCTCTCTCCTGACGCTCCTCTTCTCTCTTGTTGATTCCAACACACCGTACTTGAAGTATGGTTTAATGAATACCATTGAAAACTGAATTTACGGTCACAGCCGCCCACCAAAGAGGACATACAGTCACACTTCTTAAGTAACGTAACTTACTGACTGTAATAACCGACGGTAATCGCTTATTGCGAATCGCGACACAAATTAGAAGATGACACTTGTTTGCTTACATTGCAACGCTTATCTCTGCTATTTTTCCTGCTAGCAGAATCGCTCGTAGCATGTTGCAGACCTGTAAAATCCAATTTGTGTTCACAGCTCTTCCCATCAAATTTGTTTCCTTACTATCGCAGCTACGAACTTTTTGCCGTACAAACCTCGTTTTGGACGTCGTTTCGATGGCTTCACGTTGCCAACATGCGAGAATCCTCGAGTTAACCCTCTAGCTTTTATTATATCTCATTGTGATAAAGTGAGCCATCTTTATTTGGTTGTTTGATACACCAGTTACTATATCGTTCGGTATTTACATCACCGTCACATGGTTGTAAGTTGTATTTGAATCCTGTTACAACTATGTTATCGGAAATGAGTGGTACTCCGCGCAAACTTTGCAGCCTTGTTGCTGATGCTGGGGCTTTCATCAAGGATATAAATCTACGTAATTTTTCAGATAAAATTTTTACAGTGAAAGAAGTTGTTAGTGAGGTTAGGGATGCAGCTACACGTGCAAGACTCAGTGTGCTTCCATACACCCTTGAATTTCGCCAGCCGTCAACAGAAAATGTAAAATTCGGTGAGTTGCGACTGATTTGTATGCCAAATTGTATACTTATGAGCACTCCACATAGGGCCCTTTATTATTTGCTGATAATGTTTTGGGTGTGCGCCATGCGCATAACTAGCAGAGTTTTGAAGGGATGTTTGTTTAGCTCTAAAATCAACATTTTTAAAAGCATATTTTGCTTACTGGTTAACTTGAAGTCATAACTTGACAATTAAGCTAAAATATAATAGAAATTGGGGTGTTGGCAGGAAAAGGAAATTTATGTTTTACGACGATATACATGTTACGTATAAAGTGCAAAACAATCCAATAGAAAGGTTATAATCATTTCTTAACGTTTCAGGGACATTCTATTCTTCATAAAAATTTTTTATGTCCAGCACTGAGAAATCTTCCAGTGATGTTGGGTGTCCCAGTTCTTTAACACTGTCCAAGATGATGGAGGGACTGTCTGTATGTTTTGACCAACTTTATTAACATTCAAATTCTCTATGCAATGCGTAATTAAGTTGTACAAATTAAGAGGCATGGCAGCCTAAACTCTGAAATTTGTACACTTCAATGGAGCACATGAGAGCTGGAAAGCCGTCTTCAAGTTGAAAAAAACAACCGAATCCATTTGGTAGAGCAGATAATTATTATTAAGCTTAGTACCTTGATAAGACTATTTAATGACTCTGCATATTCTGGTTTTAGTTTGTAAACTATACCTCCCTAGATACGTTAAACAAATTAAGAGTGGTGTTTCATTTTCTTGAAGAGCAGGGCGCTTAGGTTTAAACTTATTATCCCAAAAAGATTTAATAACAAAATCAGTTAACCCAGTTAGGAAATTTTATTTTTCACTAAGATGTCCTTAATTTGAACAATCTGCTAATGAAAAGTTTGATAATTAGAACATATATGGAAAAATCAATATACCCCGAAGACAGTAATCAGATTACTTTTATTTTTATTCTGGAAAACACTGCAGCAAAAATGAGTATAAACTGGTAGTAACATTGATACCTTTGTGGGTAACCAGGACGTCCAAAAATGGCAAGGATTTTTCCCATTCAATTTCAGAGGTTAAATTAATGTTAGGGCGCTGGCTATTAATAAAAATACTTGTATACTTGTATAAATGTTGTACCAATAAGTTATGATATAACTTATTGCAAAATCAAGAATATTGACATACGAGTAGGCTTATTATTGAACAATATCGCAAAAAGACATTTGGATGTATATCTTAATTAAAGAATTGAGGTGTGGAATAGAGCCTCTGGAATTAGCAATAGAAGTGTTATAAAAGTAGGTTAGTGGAAGATGATAAAGTTGTATCCTAGGATTTTGCGGGCTGATGCCACTTTTATGGTGCAAAACTATGTTATAAAAATGATGACCCATTCAAGCATGGAAAATAGACATTAAACTAAATGTGATGATGATAACGATGGTGATGATGGTTATAATAATTTTTTTAAACGTCATTGCTATATATTTGAATTGCTTTCACAATAGAAAAAATATCTTTTTATATAATTATACTTATAATTCCACACTGTTTTCTCCAGGCTAATGTAGGGACAGCAGGATTAATAATGGAAGTTTAAACATACAACATTAACTGCATAAGTGATAAACATGGTAAAAGTTATAATAACAAAGAATACAAAGATCATCAATAAAAGTTAAGATGCTGTTTGCTGATAGTCAAATCATTACACATCTGGATGAATGAGTCACAATGATAATAATAATTTTTTAAACTTTCAATTTATTATCTTCTATTATCTCAAATACAAACAAATACTCTCACAAGTGGCA
>JANTCA010000765.1:0-12458 GCA_024741275.1 Chironex yamaguchii
ATAGATAGATAGATAGATAGATAGATAGATAGATAGATAGATAGATAGATAGATAGATAGATAGATAGATGGATAGGTCGTTAGCTAGGTTGGTACTAAGTAAAACAGTTGTTATGACCTTGATGTTTCTTCGAAGAACTGTGAAAATTTATTCTTATGCAAAGTTAGAAAAGTGCAAAAATTTTAATTTTCCTTTTGGCTATCTTAGACATCATTTGCATCTTCGTATTTTGCCTCTACAATGTTTTCTTTCGTGCTTTTGGCGCTGTTAAAAGAAGCGTTTGCTGGCTTTACAACCTAGATTGATGAAAACTACACTGACTTGCCAAAATTTAATAAACAATGTCAGCGTCAATTGTGGTCTTTAATTAAAGTAAAGACTTATTTGTTTTGTCTAGCAGTAGAAGGATTCGATTATACATCATTAGACATAGTTTGGTTGCTACAACACTCAACTTATGTCTGCTTAAACTGTCCTCAATTAGGACTTTAAACAGAGCTTATTCTCCGCTTCAAGCCATCTCAAATAAACACAGATGTTTTAAGCTTAAAGCAAAGACTAATTGCATATGTCTACGGCGAGATGAATTCCTCCTGAAATCGTCTTACATGATTTGGTTACTACAAGACTAAGACGACATAAACAAGATTGTTTTCATGGCGCTCATTTTCTAGTGTAAGCTTTATGAAATAAACACAGATGGCTTAAGATTAAAAAGGATTTTAAACTCTGAGCCATGCTGACCTTGATGATAACACAAATCAATCGCAAACAATATTTTGTGTCGGAATGTATGAAAATTTAATGGTTACAGAAATTAACTTAACCGCTTAAAAAAATGTGAGATGTCCGAGTGCTTCAATGTGATTTCCAGAAAAGAGTTTACTGACCAAGTTCTTGATGAAGCTTCTTTAACATCTCTTTATTTGGCATTATTTCTCAGGAACTTATCTGTTTGTAGTAAAGTTTACTTTCCTTAGTACGTTTAATCATTCCATATTATTAGTTAGTGATACTAGACGTTTAATCATTCCATATTATTAGTTAGTGATACTAGACGTTTAATCATTCCATATTATTAGTTAGTGATACTAGACGTTTAATCATTCCATTTTATTAGTAAGTGATAGTAGACGTTTAATCGTTCCATATCATTAGTTACTGATAGTAGACGTTTAATCATTCCATATTATTAGTTAGTGATACTAGACGTTTAACCATTCCATATTATTAGTTAGTGATACTAGACGTTTAATCATTCCATATTATTGATTAGTGATACTCCTCTGAATTACGTAGATAAGCAAAAACCAAAGCATGAAGCGAATGAAGAAGGGGATGAGAAATCGCATGCATCCATCTGCACTCACGAGTTTTCTTGAAGATTGGATTCTAGCAAATGCGTTATGCTAAAAATGGAAACTCTTATCCTGACGTACGTGGATTTACCGTCCGTTTTCTCATACAACCAAACTTTCATCTTTGTGATGGTATTACTTCAGATTATCTTTTCCACTGGCACTCCTTATCTACTTCAATAGTAATCTGCATCCGAAGTTAAGCACACTGTTTTGGAAGTGGTTAAAACTCATTTAAAGCCAAAATTCGCCTTTTATCTAAGTCTATGTAATGAATAATATATTCGCTTAAACGATGTTTCCAAAAGTGGTCCAAACAACGACGAGCTTCAACATGTCGCTTATAACAAGGATAATTAATAATTCTGCCTGCATTCTTAAGTTTGTATGATTTTTTCATCATAATGTATCATGTACTTGTAAAATGTAACCAGAATTCCAGAAGGCCATATTGCTCTGCGTAGAGCCTCGACTATGAAAAGTGTATAGGGAAATGGTCAATCTGAATCATAGATAGCACTCAGAAACGTTTCAACAGCAGATTTTCTTCTTACGTTAAACCCATCATCAGCCCTTCAGTTCATCATATATTAAGATTAACATTTAATCGTTGTTTCAAATCACCATTAATGTGACGTTAACCTTACCAATCGGTCATCAGCGAACGCTCAAGACAAAATATTAAGCAAGTATCATTGACAGAACAGAATTATGAGTAGCAATAGAATAAACTGGATTTCCCTTTCTGCCAATCCTAATTAAATAGAAGTCACTAGCTTACCTGCTGAAAAGACATTCTTGTTTTGATTAAGGAAGATGAATTAAAAGGGATTACAAGACATCTTTGTTCATATCATAAGCCTGTATATGAATGAATAAGACTTGTAACCAACTGAACCGAAATACTGATGTTATGCTGTCAAACATTTCGACGGGTTTATGTCTATCTTGAATTGAAATTACAAAAGCATACAGGATATAAAATTTTCGAAGACAGACTACATTTAAATGATGAGCAAACAAAGAATTGGAATATATCTCATTATAGATTGTTATGGCCAAAAGCTGTTAAGTAAACTGTTGTCGCTTGAAACAGAAATTCCAGGAATAATGTAGTCTATTCTTCTAAGGGATTGCTAGTGACATGTCCAAATAAGCTAGCAATGAGGTTGGAAATCATTACTGTACTTTGTATTTAATCAAGAACTTTAAGGATGTTCTTGTCTAGTACATTTCGCATTACTCTATGTAAGTAGGACAATTTAATAATTTCTATATAAGGCCTTGTAAATTTCGTTTGAGATTCATAGAACTACTCGATAATACTTTATTCGAATTAATGATTCAAACAGTAATTAATACATATTGTTCTTGAGTTATCTGTGTTTTCAGTTTGGATAAACACAGACATCTTTGATATGAAAATGCAGAAACTTATGTTACACGTATCTATATTTGTACAGGCACCAAGTGAATACGAAATATCAATTATAAATATAAAGTGCATAGCTTTCAAAAAATTATGATACTTGAAGACAGTAACATCTCACTGGATCAATTCCATCCAATGTTCTTTCTAACTGATCGCAGTAAGAAACATTAATATAGTGTCATCAAATTTTGTGAAACAAGCGTTTCGCAGTGTCAAAATTACGTCACAAGGATAATTTGCGAAGTAAGAAAATCCGGAGCCATGAAAGAGGATCACTCAAAGCAACATATCCCATTTATTTAATAATGAACACTTTATAACTTCATCAAAACTATTGATTTTAAAAGTTATTTAAGTAATGAACTGAACCAGCAATAATTACCGTGCTCTTTTCTATCTGTAAGAGTGAAGAAGAAAAGAAACATTTGTTTTAAGCTGGTTTTGGTGCAGACAGTTGAAAACATTCCATAATCTGCAGTTACCTGCAGTTAATATGTTCCTGCATTTATCGTCTAACGTAGTTAGTTTCCGCTCTTTCACAGGCCATGGAACTTTCTTAGAGTTAATGCCTAACACTGAGAACGATAGGTTTGCAACATAGAAGAGTCCTTATTGGAATTACGAGTACAACATGACCACTAGCACACTCTCTTTTTATATACTCAAATGAAGTTGAGGTTTTTATACCCTATTCCTGAGCCGCATGGCCACGCTACTTCTTGACTTTTTTCAACGTTGCTGTTATCATATCAACATTGCCTGCACAATATGGGTTTCAACTTTATAATACGAAATGGTGAGATTTGTGAAATTACCTATTCTTATTGAATTAATTGCTTTTCGTCACATATTTAAATAATTAGTGAGATCCATTCGGCATCAATTTATGAGCACCTTGTCTTATATAAAGTCTCGACTATTCCTTACCTTTGTTGTAAAGTAGACTGGTTAGCACAATATGCAAGATTTATGACATGTAAATACTGAGCTAAGGAGCTCTCGTGTCACTGTGTGTTTGTTGCAAAGATTCCTTGTCTAAATTTGGCTCCGTATTGAATACAAGAGAGAACGGAGATTTTATTAGCCACTGGCATCATCAATCTGAGTAGGCCTCAATATTTTTGCCTGTATTTTATCACATAGTTTCACTACTCTATAATGCAATTCACAGTTACATCATTTCTGTTATGATTTCACACATCAAGACCTATTCAGTTTTTAAAACCAAACGAACAATACAGATCAATGCCAGCTTGTTTAGAATATCCAGTGTTGATAATATTAGATTTTCCCCAGTTATTTTACTTGTTCGTTACATATGTCTATCTGCAAGTTCAATTCTTACCCCGAGAGGTATTCTGGGCGCGATGTTTATTCAAAAGAATCGCTACATCAAGGAAAAATGGGGCAGAAACAAAGGCATACGAAAGAAAAGAAGTATGCTGCTGGTCATTAATGACAATCACGTCACTACCTTTTATCAGATCTCTGTAGAAACAATTATTACAGCTGCTGTAAGTTTGCTGTAGACAATGAGGTCATATATAAGGAAGTCGTTTTTAAGGAGATAAACAACAGAGACTTTTAGTAAATATTACGGCCTTCTAAGATGACTAGTTAAGTTCGTTCTCTGATGCTACAAATTGCCACGAGTTCTGCGTTGGAGTATTAGATTGCGCTATCTTTCTTAATCCTCTGCAATATGTATTTGTCCTTGACAACAATGCCATTTTGCCTCACCCTGAGTCCGCAATTCGTTTTCTACTTGACAAGAAAACTGTTCTGTCCTTCGGGTCAGTTTGATTATTTAAAACGCAAGGAGCAACCAGAATATGCCTTACTGGGAAGTGCAATACCAGACACAAAGGCAGACAGAGATCGTAGAGTTGGCCTCGACAATAGGATTGTTTATAAGATTAGAAAGAGCAGTATGGTGCAATAGGTACATTACTCAGAAGTTTAAGATAATCTTCTCTGAAAATTGCCACCTACAATATATCCATCTCAGACTCGGACCTTTAAATTTTGTGATAAAAATAAGCTGCTAGTTTCTGACATGCAATATCCTAAGTCAATTCTGGTTGTATGAAGGTGAAAAATCACTGAGCAAAAAAATTTACAAGAACCTTGGTATAGATAACAAGTAGAGGATACATCACCAAAATTGGGCCTCGTATGGTTTTTGTGTGTCTGTAAAGAGTATGTAATGTTACTTGTTTACTAATCACGCAGGCAAGGACCACCACCAAAAAGATTGACTGGATGCATCACACAAGATACAAAACTTTCCTTTCAAATGGTTGAGATGAACACAATGCATGTCGGAGAATACAAATGACGTTTGCAGGAGAAATGTAAGGGGCTCCTCTTGAGCATCTAAGCCAAGTTGAATGGCATCAAAAGTTTGAACTATTACCTGGTTGATTTGGTTCATTAAGTCTTCGTTGACAAAGAATACTCTGAAATTCCCTTAAACATCAGATGTCTATTTGAACAACTTGCACAAGTAGGAATGATTTAACCCTTTCACTCAATAACGTGGCGTATACATTGGTTCTGGTTATCGCCACAATGCAATTTGTCCGAATTAATCAGAAAAATATTCCTCTGTATTTTGTGTGAAAATGTTGTGAAAGAGTTTACTCACTTTTGCTCCCTGTGCAAGGTGGTTGCCTCTGTGCATAATAACTCTCACATCCTTTGATACAATGCAAGCTTTCAGTATTGCGATTCGCTTTTTTAGTCCTATGGCTCTCTATTCATTTGCTTCCGTTCTTGCTTTTAGATGCAACTCTCAGTCTCTTTACTCCAACTGTCGCTTCTGATTCAAGATTCTTGCTTCATGTACTATGACTCTTCTTCATCTGCTTCAGATACGAACTTCGATTCCTTGTGCTACTCTTGTAAGACATCCGATCTATTCAGGAAAACTTGTCCCTGCTGTGACGTATTCAGGTCATTCGGAACATATTATAAGTAGAAACATACATTTAAGCAACTGTAGACAACTTTGTATAAGCATGACATACTGAAGAGAACAGAGCTTAATACATTTTATTGAAGTACTGTATTCTACCAGTACCCTCGATATTGAAAGCTCTTGTGTACAGCGTCTTTTATGAATTAAAAGTTGCTGAATTACATAACTTTGGACCTATTGCATTTGGAGACTTAATCGAAGTCAATTCCTTGGATTGATGCATCAGTTGCAGCATCGAAACTTGCCGCGCATGTGTTAACTTTACCTGCATAGTAAAACTGACGGTAAACTTTCTGTAGATTCAGATATTGTGAGGAAAAACGTATCAAGAACTTGCCAAATACCGTCACAAAGTCGTCACTTTTTGGGAAGAGAAAGTCAAGAATTGCGACATTATAGAACAAGCCCCAGTCAGGTAAATTTGATTTCATTCCCGAAATTACGAAAAGGAACCTGCGAAAGCGCTTTTTGATGCGAGGTACAGTTTTTAAAAATATTCTGAAATGAGGTTGTATAAAGCCAAACATGTGTGTCATGTGTGGACATTTAAAAATGTACATCATTTCGGAAATAACACAATATCAAGGGGCAATGATGAAATTGCACTACAATTATGGCAGCTTAATGCTTTGAAATATAAAGAAAAACAATCAAGTAAAGTTTTACAAAGGACTCACATTGAATTTTTTACTAAATCGGCTGCAATGGAAGTCGACTCACTTCTTCCTTTCAGGGGTAGTATCTTACTATTCTGTATTTCTACGTATATACCATTTGCACCTGCATTGATTATAGTTGTCAAATCTAGGCAACTTCTCCATAGTCCTACTGAACTGTGACAGAGTGTCTGTATGGCAACGTTTTGTGTTCAACACACGTAGCAAGTCGAACTACACCGGCAGAAATATTTAGAATGCAAAAATAAAATTGCCTTGAAAATTTGCGACATTGCGCTAAAAACATACATAAATTTTTTTTGTCTGACATTCTTCAGAGCATGAATCGTCAGAAAGCAAGGTGTATATATATATATATATATATATATATATATGGCAAACTATTTACACGAAACATTGATAGAACCAGCCAATCATAAAGAACAAAGGAAACAAAGAAAAAGCTTTAAAGTATGTTTTTAGTGCAATGTCGCAAATTTTCAAGGTGATTTTCAAATTTTCTACCACAAAAAGATTGTTCAAAAATAAAATTCGGTAAAAGCGTTTTGCTCATTACTTCGCTGAGATTACAATGTCATCCACGTGCCCCAGGGTCTCATCAGAATTTAAGATATTGATAAATTTCGTTCTTCTGTTGTGTTTTGGATATTTGTTAATAACTGAGTCAACATATATCTTTTTGTGTGTACAGAGATGCTAGACTAGTGAGTCTTTCCTGATTCATTGTACTTTGAAAATAGCTCTTTATAAGTCTTAGAGATAATGCTGAACGTTCACAGGTGCAGCTAGTGAAAGGAAGAGTTGCAAGGATGTGGAGAAGAGTAACAATGTTTGGGTAGGATTTTCGAATCGTTTTTTGTAACGTCTCTGATATTGTTGAAGGGCGCTCATCATCTATTTAGTCAGTCTATTTAGATTCCCAGTTATCAACCTCATGTGAAACATTGGTGGCATTTGGTAGGTCGTCTATATACTGAATGCAAAGAATCTTGAAGTTTTCCTTCCAAGGCTTGTCAAGTCTTTGTAGGTTTATTTGTTGGACTTTAGTGGATTGTAAAACTGACTCAGTATGGTTTTTGAAAACAAACATTGGATTGATTCCTCTTACTACCAGTGCTAATAGTTTGATATTGTTTTCTCATTAGTTTTGGAATAAATGAAAGTCCTTTGATGACAATAGAATTTTTTTCGGAGAAGCGAAGGGACAGTTGCTGCAGTAAATGATCCAGAAATGAAATAATCAGATTTGTTATTTGCGGGATTATCTCCTCTATGCATCTGTCATTCACATATGCGAGGATGTTTAGCCGTAGTATCAACTTTACTGGCAAGGGTACATGCTTCTTTGAATCAACAGTCATGATATGTGCCAATGAAATCTCTTGCATTTTGCAATGATAAAACTAAGGTTTCTATTTCTTTTAATCCTCTTACCATATCAATCTGAACTCCTTGAAGCTAGTACGTGGTTGTTGTTGTATAACCAAGACAATGTCTTACAACTACTAAAGTCATATGAAAAACAAAGTTTTGCATTATAGATGGGTGAACAAAGGAATCCGCAGCTAAGCAGTTCCATAATTTACCAACATTGCGTGTCATTGCTATTAACATTGCTACAATGGGCTCATACATTTCAAAAAACCTCTATAAATCATCTATTCTTAAAACCCACCGTGTTTTATAAACATCAATCAGTGTAGGACAGCTGTTGGCAGGAAGATATTAATCATCTCCTCCAAAAGGCTCTACCTTTTTGTTGTGTTAAAAAAATTTCCAATTTTAGTTGCATAGTCCATCATAGCTTTCACGTCTTGTAACTGGCAAGCAGATGCAACACAGAGATTTAACCAGAGAGGCACAATGAGTGCATAGAGCTAATTCATTTTGACTGAGAATGTATGCAGCAACACCAGAGTATTTGCCATCCATATTGGCAGCTCCATCGTAACATTGTCCGCTGCAATCCCTATATCCAGCCCTAATTCATTTGTTATACAATGAAGAATCTTATCAGCAAGAGATTTGTTTTTAATACCTTCATCACAGTCAATAAATTTGATATGCCTTTTATTAATTTCACCATTCCAAGAAACATATCCTAAAGCAAGAGGTATCTGTTCCTTGCTGGAGCAATTTGCAGCTTCATCTACCAAAATTGAGAAAATTTGGTCTCTTCTACTTCATTAAGAATAACAACAGTTACAACTTTAGCACAGCAGGAAGGAATTTTATTTTGTGTTGTTTTTGATCTGTATGTAGCATTAAGAAGAGCACTTTTGAAGTGTTCAGCTAAGACTCGATCTCCACTATCTACCCAAAAATCTTAAACAGCTTGAGAATTTCCACTATTCTCAGATCCATAATATGATGAGTCATCTCTGTGCCCCCTCAAAGGTATATTTTGTCTTCTACATAACAGTATAATTTTATTATTGGCACCAACTTTTCTCTATTTGCAGACACTGTTATATCCAAAAATTTCATTATGAGTTATATTAATAGGCATCTGCTGGCTTTCAAGGACTCTTACAAAATTGTCCATTGTTAACACAGCAGTTTTATGAATTTCTGATTTGCTTTCATTAGCTTGAGATACCCTAGAGGCACAGGACCAGTCAGAAAAAGGATTCCTCGTCAATCTATGTAACTTTGAAGCATTCAATCCCACTGGGCGACCAAACAAGACACAGGGCAGCAAAACGTCTTCTTCAATTGTGAGCTTATCAGAATTAAGATTAATTGAAGCTAAAGCACTGTTGGAATTAACAGACGAGGAGAGTTTATCTTGTGAGTGGTTTACAATGTGCTTAAATAAGTTAGTGCCTTTTTCTGTAGTCTTAGACATAACACCTGATGTGATTGGAGAGACTGAAGATGCATCTATGGTTTCTGCTTTAGGAAAAGCAAACCTAAAAATTGACCTTTACCAATGTAAATGTGGCAAAGTCTAGAATCGTCCCTGGTTAAAAGGAACGTCCTAAATTATTTGCTATGGTCTTATTTGCTTACTATAACAAGTGCCAAATTATATATGCGGAAAAAGAATTTACTTAAACAATGACCAGCTCTGATTTCAGTGTTGACATCAGTCTATTGTGTAGAAAAGTAGTGCCTAATAACACTACATTTTACTCACGTGGCGTCCTACACAATAGTGAATAAAAAGGCAAGAGTCAAACGTTCTCTAATAGTATAGCTGTGCGACATAAGGGTTATGCCACCTTGATAGTCAAAATTTTGATTTATCAAAGCAATGTAACTGATTTCAAAGACCTTGCAGGGCCCTTGGCTTTCATCAAATAACAAGCTTCAGTGACGGATCTAGGGGGTGCTACAAGTGCCGAAGCACCGCTAAAATTTTTAACAGTAAGGTTTAATGCTTGCACAAAAAATTTGGGTTTGGTAACAAATGGATTCACAATGTTGCCTAATATTCAATTTTAATCGAATTTTGGTGTTGTTTCTCCTCCTTTCCTCGACATTGACAACTGGTAGTCTTCCTGTAGTGACTCCCTTTAAACGCCACTTCTAGTCATTGACATCTAGTTAATACACGGACCCAATCGTATTTTATGAGTAAATGCAAACATTTGAGCACCCTGACTTTAACCAATGAGTGATGGGGCTTGAGCACCCATGAATGGAAAGTGGCCAATCGAATCAGCTGTCGATTTTACCCACTTTTAGCGGGATCACCCCTATTGTCAAGCATAATTCAAAGTAGTGGATGCGTTAAAACGGAAATGGTTAATCACGAGTTTGGCCTTAGCTTCCAGGTGATTCGAATTATTTTCGGTAACTAAGGATGTCTTTAAGATCTTTGTGTCAATTTCATAAATTACAGGCAAGGTTTTATACTTAAATTTGTGTATAGATGTTATTGCTCAATTCACTTCATTACTAGGTAAAGTTTTGCTGTTATTTGGCTGTTTTAATGATCAATTTTGAATTTTCTATGGAACAACATAGTCCTATTAAGGAGAATTCGATCGAAATTAATAATACTTAGAGTATACAACTTAGATTGTGCTTGAAAAGTCCCTACATTTCTGTTAATACGATAACCATTTCGCCCACAGTTTTGTCCAAAGCAATTTATCATCCCTTATTCAAAATAATTCAAAAACATAGTCAGTGCCAATATGTTAACAGAAGAGACGCCTGTAACATAGTAAATAGATGAATATCATCTGCAGCAGAGTATTATAGACAATAAAATACAACTTGTTTGTATAGCATTAACTCCCGTAAGAGAACATGGAAGTCCTTCAGCTGATTGCTTAAAAGTAGATTAAGTTTACAATAAAATGTCTTGTGTGTATATATATGGGAAAAGAAACTTACATCAAATGAACCATTTCAAGAAAAATTGGGAATGATTAATCTTACCATATAATCTCGCATATAGGCGCCGGTACCTAATAAGTTCTGCATTTTTAAGCTTAGAAAATAAGGCCGCATATAGACGCCTGATGCCTATATCTTGTTTGCTAAATGTCACTTTGAATCACCTTTTTCTTTAGCCCTGATTGTAAGGATTCTATAGAGTAAGCAAATAAAATACTATTTTGGAGTTCATAACAACTCAAGAAACCTCACGGACTAAAAGATACATTGGGACTATCTATAACAATGTCCTCGTCATTTTCATCAGACACAGAGCCTTCCTTGTTGTTCTCATCTTCTGTTTTATGATCTTCATCTCCGTACATTTCATCTGATACATCCTCGTTCACTTCCTCAAGCTCCAGAAACATTTCATTTACCTCTAAGATTGCTTCTATAGGGGCAGCTCAATTGAACATCGTATCACGCAATCGTGAGTGAAGCTTCTGGTAGTCACCATTACATTCAATGTATCCACCATGCTGAAATCCACTGATGATAAGTGCTGGTTTTGCTACTGACATTCAGGTTTCAAATACTCACTGACAAATCATTTCGTGAGATGCATGGCCATGGTTGCCCTTCTTAATGAACTCTTCAGTACCACTTGTGATCCACTCTGACCATCTCTCTTTTAGAATATCCTTGAATGGCTTATTGACATGCATGTCAATGAATTGGAGCAAGGGAGTCATACCACCTTTTAGAATATCCTTGAATGGCTTATTGACATGCATGTCAATGAATTGGAACAATGGAGTCATACCACCATCAATGATTTTACATTCTGTGTTGTATCTCCTTAAAAACTCAGGCACATCTCCCAAATGAGATTTGACCGATTTCGTTATTAGAAGAGATTTGGGCTGTTGGAAAAAACATGTTGGTCGGTTTTTCCACTGTTTTGTACCATAGAGATCTTACATAATACTTCTCTTCATTATGCTTTTCTTTTATCGTACAGAGTATACCTTTTCTCGCGGCCTTGTCTTCCATGTTTTAACAATTCCTTGCACAATAAAACAAATTTAAATTTCAAAGTTCCGTGTTGTTATGTTTGCTTTCGAAATTTATTTTGCTTTCTGATGTTATGGTTAGATTCGAAAGAACATATTTAATGTAAAATATTTGGTAAATGTTACCTGAGGAATCTGGAGGAATCTGCAATGGCGAGAGCAACTATGTGTCGTCCTTGTGTATTTGACTTTAACTGTTTTGTTACTTACAGTATATAAAGGCACATGGACACCATATATTCAAGAGGAGCTTACTTGTGAAAAAGAGCCTGATAATCTACACTATGAACATACCGTGAAAGTTCTGAAGGATGGCGAAATTGTCGGACACATTCCACGATTAAAAAACGTGCACCCTAATTTTGTTGTCTAACGGCTCCATGAAAGTTTGTTTGTTAGGAAACCCACAAAACAAAAGAGGAAAGGTACTAGAAGTCCCTTGTATAGTGACAGTGATGGTATCAGAGCATATTTTCTCAAACGTAGAACCTATCATTAAAGTCTTGTGTAAAAGGCTAATTTAATATATATGTTGAAAATTCTCGACTTTGTGGACTCAGTGGAAGCCATGTAGACAGGAGCTTTATCATGACATGAGTCGTATG
>JANTCA010000766.1:0-12458 GCA_024741275.1 Chironex yamaguchii
GCATTTTTCGGCAATTTCAAACCACATAATCGCGAATGTTTTTGCCAACGAATTTTTTACATCTTGCATCCCCGTTAGTCATAATGATAATTATCCAATCATATTGGTGCAAATAGAAATGCAAGTTCTGGCAAGAAATGCCAATGGGTGGTATCAAGCTACGTCACTTCTGCTTAACATGAGCACAAAACGTCATTTCCATAAGCAGGACTGCGCACAGGGGAGTCAAATGTCACTTTATCTTGTTACGAGCTTGATGATCATCACACAAAAAGGTATTTTTGCCAAATAAAACCCGTTACTGCTGAAAATGTATATATCAACTTGTAAATGTTCAAACTTTTTCAGGAAAATGTGACAAAAAATACTGTTATGTTCTCCCTTAAATTTCATCCCGAGAAATGACCCCCTCTGAATAGCATGTACGCTGTCAAAGACACCAGTGGGCGATCATGGAAGGTACTCAAATCTCAGGCGCTCGGTATTTATAATACTTTCTTTCTTTCTTTCTTCAATACATACTCGACCAGTCTACAATCTATGGTACGGATATTGTTCAATTAACGTCTCATAGTTTTCAGTATAAAGACAAAGCAAACACTACTAGCTTAGCTATTAACTGATCAAAACCTTCAAGACTAAAAAACGTACCTGCTCAATACCAATTGAGTTGACATGTGGTGGTTTTCGAAGACATACTAAACTGAGTGTTCCTACTACACAACAAACTGTCAGGACCACAAACAAAGTGGTTTGTGTTGTTTTATCTAAAAACAGAAATAAGAGACTCATAGCCGTCAATACCATTACCAATGTCAAGCAATTGATAAAACGGAGGAAAGGACAGTGACAAACGTTAATTTAAAACTGTTTTTGACAAACAGTCATAATGTTAGTTCAGTTCATACTTGTAGCCGGTTTTGCCATTTAGACATTTTAACTATTCCTCTGCAGACCTTCTTTGCAATCATCTATCCTGTCTTCCTCGAGCAATGCACCACACTTTTACCAGTTCATTCTGTTATGTCCGTAAGCCATGATCTTCTAAGTCGTGTACGTGCTGAATAAAGTACGACAAAGTCATACGGCAATGCAGATAAGGAAAAGGGGCCAAATGATAGGTGTTATGACTAGATACTAAAGGGGACTGTTGGCAAGCTCATTATAGGATTCTGCACTTTTGTCTTATCCATGTCGGACAAGCATCTTGGTCCTCATGGATTTATGTCTACAGAATAATGGACAACAAAAAGATCTGCCTGTTATGGGAAATAGATGAAATCTTTATTAGAATTTATGATTTCTGACTAGTCCTTTCCAGTGTACTCCGTTTGAAAGAAACTACCAAGTCACTTTATAGAATTTTCCTCATTAATGGCAAAGATGCACATGTTTATTATAAATATGTGTAAAAGTCTGGTGTGAAACGACAAGTGTCACTAAACAGCCATCAATAGGAATATGAATATGAATAGACGTCCTCCAGAGATTTGCAGTGACAGACGAAACAAAAACCTTTATGGTAGTGTACTTCCTTCAAATAGCAGACCAGAATAATTAGGTCGACTCGATACAGAAAAATCCTCCAGAGTTAACAACCAAGTAGTCCTCCCCCCACTTTTTCCCAAAGATGGTATTTAATAAACCGAATTTCTAGCTTTAAAACCCTTTCGTCAACTTGTAGTTATTATGAAGGCCTCGCCGTTCCTATAACGTAAGAGATTGTCCTGGTACAAAGGAGGGTGATTAAAAAAAAGAGCATTCCTTGGGAGTAAAAGGCCGTGGTCAAACGTTTCCCTGGACCCCTGGATTTTTGTCATCCCACTTTCAGATGCCACGAACCTGTGGTTCGATTGCTACAAAATGGAAACAACAAACAGTCCAGAACATCAAAGGTGAGATATCGATGTGAAAAAAGAGACAACAATGAGCGGGTCAAAACCCAAAATATGTTGCAATTTGCTGCTAATAAGTAAAAGGATCTTACCGATGACAAGTTTGCCTTTGAAGTAAAAGTATACAAACATATTTCCGAAGAGCAAACTGAAATCAAAACACAAATATAAAAACGATGTCTTTATTAAACCCATACACAAAAAATCCTGATCAAACAAGACAAAAAGTAATAATAACAGTTACGTTGCAAACCATGTCGGACAACTGTGATCAGAAAAAGTGAATTTAAAAGATTTAAAATGCGATTGTCGCTAGACAGTCACAGAGATACGACTTTACAATAAGCAATATTTTCATCGCCACATCAAAGCAAAAACCATAATATATGCGTCCCCAATGTAAAACAAATTAAATGCGGTCAATGCCTTCATTGTGCTGGCATACAAAATCTCAGTTAGGGATAAGTGAACACTGCAATTTACAATGAGTTTAACTTATTCGGTACAGTACTCGGTTACCGCAAATTTCCAAGCAAAAAGGAAATTTTTCTTGGACGAGGTTAGGCAACAAAGATGCACTCTGGGATGGCTTTCAGGATGTCTTGCTTCGCTGCTAAATGCGTCTTGATCTCCACATTGAAAGTTGTGTCTCCAAGTGGACCAATATACTCAGAAGGGTAGTAAATTTAAAGTCATGTTTCGGGAAAGCCAGTAAAAACTGAGTTTATAACGTAGAAATACTTTTAACTTTGGTCCAAGATACACCAAAGACGAAGATAATTCAAAGAACAAGACAAGATGTCATACTAAATCAAGGTTGAAAGTTGATAAGGTACCAAGTCACCTTATGTGATGGAAAGTAACCCTGGTGAACATTCAAGCCTTCAATTCTTTACTTCTTTTACGATGCAAAGACAGCATATGCATACAAGCTATGTGTCCGCGATATACTGCTATACCTTACTGTATCTATTACTGCTTTTAACTAAAACGCTCCAAAACAGCACTGACGCTGTCTCGTGAATTATACGAAACCTACGTAAATTTCTTTGTTTACGTCACAATCAAGTTGATCAGACTTACAATTTAGAACGGCTTATTGTGTAATGAAAGACAACTACAATTAACTAATCACCTTATATTATCAGGGATATCTTCGAAGCGCAAAACTTTTTGTATCTTGTACACTAAGCCCCTGTCTGCATTTTCAATATCACTGAATTAAGGATCATTCCACACATCAGTCATACAGGATAATCTTGGCACATTGAAAATCTGCAATGATCTGACAAGATCCGTCACATGTGATTATCCTGACCTGATTTGGTTTAGTTCACATGTTTAAGATCTTAAACGACCCAGCATCTTACAATTTGTACCTTCTAGGTACGACTGAAACAAGAGATAAAAAACTGGTAAACGAGGTACGTGCATGACAAACCCTGTAATCACATATCCACAACCAGGTTCTGCTTCGTACAAAGTACTACGTCGCCAAATAAAAACATATGCTCACAAGTTTTTTCGTTTTTTGTGGCTCTGACACATGGAATACACTAGACAATATGATTGAACTAAACACATCTCCGTTCCAAGTCGAAAACACGACTAAAACATTTAATGAAGTCTATGTATATATCTATAATGAAAGCATCCTTAGTATGCTTAAACAGATATACAAAATATCTTTTCAACAATCTTTTTGTTGTACAAAACTTCAAAATCGTCATGAAAATTTGCGACATTGCGCTAAAAACATAATCAAAAGCTTTTTTTTCTGACACTCTTCAGAGGGAAAAAGCAATCCATCTTTTGAGCCTCAAAGATGTCCTGTGTACTTAAAACTTCCTTGGTTTGGCAGTTTCTATCCGCATAGAAACATAAAATAAAAAAGCTGTAGTTAAGAGCTTTTCTGCTGTCAATCCCAGAATTGTTTTCACGATTAGGAAGATCTTCCCATCCTTTCATAAGGATTGTGTACCAGCCACACAAAAAAGCTTATTTATACATGAATTTCTGTGCAGATGTGAAGCTCGGTATGTAGGTCGCACTCCTCAAAGATTGATTTATTTTTCTACTTTTATGAAACATTTGAAAACGAGCTAACATTTTCAGCATAAATATTGCCTGTCCAGATTGGCGAGAGCTCCTGTTTAACTTTACTCATTTACTTTCAATTCATTTTCTAAAATACCGAAGCCAAACGGACTGGTTTTTAAGGGGCATCAACAATTACGTAACATCCCGTATATAAACAGCATATGTCCGCCAAGAGAGGTAATAAATCTACGTCGGGGCTAACAGTCAAAGTTTTGCAACATTGCAATGTTAACAAGTACGAAATGCAACACTGGATTATATCTTTCAAATAAAAACATCAATTGTACATGACGTTACAGAGGATGCCTCCTCTGTCCTAAGCCTCCGCTAAATGCCACTTTTCTGATACTTCAAAGCTAATAGAATTTAGTTCAAAGAATCATTGACTTTGGAGTGGTGTTGGACTACAAAATGCAAATTGTTGCTCTTAATTCACAAATAATAAAAAAATTTGTTCTTAGCATCGTTGTCTCGTTTGTTTTCTGACATGCTTACTTCCATTCTCCTCTGTGTCTGAAGCGCCGTTTCCTCCTACCTTGGTTTTCTTACATGATGGCTGCCAAGCAGTAATGTAACGATTTTCACGAATTAAAGACGTTGAAAGATGTTTAAAAAGTGGTTTGTTTTGATTTTGGTAAAGCATAACTTGATATTAAAAGCTTACTTAATGGAGACAACGGTCTTACTGCAAAAACCAACACAAGGGTGGACCATCACCAACTAAGTATAAGCCTTAAAAGAATTATGGCTGGCTGGAGTTAGCATGGAAGACATACGATGAAGTTCCTTTCAAAGAGACTATTACGTTACGGTATAAATAAAGACTTTTGACTTCGGTCTTAAATTATTCATCAATCTGGCGCCAACTACAGGTTAAACATTACGCTTGGTACATGTTTGGGCTCTTTTGCGAAGAAAAACAAATCAATTTCGACAATTCAGGCCAGTACAAAACAGTCTTTAAAACTTCACAAGGACTCGTTACAAGTAAAGGCAGATAAACTTCTAGCAAAACTTTCTTAGGGAAGATGGCATGGGGCCATTATCTGAGTCATATACAACGTAGGCTCTTTCAGTACCGATAATTTCAGATGAAGATTTATTTGTACGTCTAATACAAACATTTAAGCATAGAGAGAAATATTTACTGTTGGTAGAAATTTCACAAGATTTGAAGACAGTAGAGTAACGACTTACCACACCCAGCAGCAATAGGAGAAAAAAGGCTTGCAAGACCAGGGTAAACGTTATGGGATATATCCATGGTACAATTTTGAAATAAAAATTCAGGAGCGCCCGAGAATGGGAAATCTTGTAAAGATTGGATCATACAGCTGCTTTGTATCACAAAAATACATTATCAATGTGACTGATAGATATTAAGTGCTTTGTTCAACATTAAGAACCAAACTTTTGTTTTTATTCGCATTGAGAGATAATGGTTTGATCCAGTCAACTCTCTAAAAGCTTCAAATCCATAATTTCTATATAATTCAGCACATAAATGTTCCTCGTATACATCGTTCATATGAGGAAGAAAATATTTAGATTTCAACTATATTAAACGTCAGATTCAGATTGCATATTTGCGTGAGCATCTGCCCATTTGATTATTCCTGAACTAAATTTCAGACACACGGCGTTTGAAAATAGCAACTGAATAAACTGGTTGAGGATTCTTCCATACCTGCATTGAAGTAGAGCCCAAAATATTCCACTGTTTCTACCCATTGTTTCATCGTTAGAGTTTATAGTAAGGAAGTTTCCTTGCGCTGTCCAAATCACTAGAAGAAATAATAGAATCATGAAATCACTGTACAACACAAATAAAGAAATATAGGCAGCACGAGTAAGGATTTAAAGGTCGTTAAGATAAGCACGTTTTGTTTTCTCTCTTACTCCGCACGTACAACTAACACTTTATTGTTCATTCCAAGCACACCTGCCCAACAGTATTTTAGTATCTTGTTTATGGATAAATAGTTAATGTATCTTAAAAAGGGCAGTGAAATTACAACTTTTTTAATATTTTAATAACAACAAGTAGACAATGATTTACTTTTTTACATTGTCAAAAAATCTGTCTATTATCAACACAGGAAAAGACATTTATGACAAGAAGCTAATTGAAAAATTAAAGAAAGTATGCCAATCGTCGAGAGACGTTGACAAAATTATGTTCTAAAAAACCAACTAACGATGTCAATTGAGGATTTTCCAGACCAAATTCAAAGATACAGGTTTGACTGCCATTCGTAATTGAAAGCATAAAGGCATGAGGTCATGGGAAAAGAACAACCAGGAAACGGATTAGTATGTGCCAAGCAACTCTTTAATTGTGCTACAGCCAAAAGAAGATGCTTAAGTCTGCTTTCATCTTACTTGGAACAGTTCAACAAATTGGCCTGGATGAGATCAAAGTTAACGGCAATTACATGGATGTTCAATAGTAAGCGAATGCATGGGCAAATAGGAAAGTCTTTGTTTCTCATTTAAGAGTTTCCCATAATTAAAGGTTGCTCTTGTTTTGTCAAAAAATAAATAATGTCGGGTCAATAACACTTTCAATCAGAAGAACAAAAACACAACAGAATGGTTTGGTTTGATATTCCCATTGATATACAAGTCTGGTAGCCAGTCAAACAGGTACACACAAGACCTCGATGGTCTAAAAACATCGACAAGTGTCTTGTGAATGGGAACTACAAACTTTTCACTAAGATTGCTTAATTTGACTGTGACTTGGACTGGAACTAATTGCCACAGATCTTCAAACGACGTAAGGTAGTTAGATGTGCTATCGAAGCATTGACAAAACTTGATGTCTTGTCGCAGCCAATAGTAGCAAAAATGATACGATTTAACCAGAAGGCATCTTTATCACAGACCGGGAGTATCCAATGAATTTAAGACTGTCTCAAACATGAATGAGGTCTTTAGAAAATTCAAGAAATCTGCATTGACTAATAACAATGAGAGATATTCTCATTGAATATGACTTTTTCGAAGGCTTTAGCTTGAGTAACGAGAGAGTTGAGCAAATAATCCACTGTGAGTTTTCAACGAGTTTTCTTGAATACACAATTCCACTGAACAAAAACCTGATCAAAAACTATATTCCCAAAACTAACGTTAGGAAATGGCCTCGTGTGCAAGCACAGTGACAGGCATTCCTTATGCTTATGCAACAAAAAAAAACATGATGGATGAAAAAAAAAACCTAGTTAAAATTAATTTATACTGCAGGTCTTTTGGTATGGACATGCTAATACAACTGACATTTGGCAAATCAGCTGTAGATGGCAACAGCTCACTTATTAATGTGTTTAAAGGGCAAGCATACTGCTAATAGCTTGACCGAGACAATAAAGCAGATAGTCAGTAATGTAGTAGAAACAAACAATATGAAGGGACATTGCACATTAATCGTTCCATTTGGCAAGTCAGGCACACGTGACATAGATATCAGAAGATTATGACAACTGTTATATTTGGCTGTGACGAAAGTATTGCATGTGAGTTATAAGACAATCTCATCAATCCAGAGGTCTTACAAAATCATGGAGTCGCTAAGATGGTGGCATAGCTTCCATTATTAGCACTCACAGCACCAATTTCAGATGATCCTAAACACAAAGCCCTAATAGAAAATTACAGCCTTCGATTGCACAATATATATTCCACAAATTTTAAAAAAATTTGTTGTCATTGATAATTTGATCCAAGATCTTATTTCATCTTCAACACTTTCCATCAGTATGAACTACTTCATCAATTTTGATATTCCGATAAAACATACAGTAGCAGTGCACCTTAGTGCCATTTGACAATGACATTGCTCAAAAATTTACATCGGAATCCCTGTCCTATTTAAACATAAACTAATTGTAGCTTAAAGTTAGATATGGAAAGCACTCATAGTAATTATTAAGTAAATACCTGCAGCTCCAAGTCCAATGATGACAGATGCGATATATAGTGTTACTAACTCAGGATATATTAAATTTCCAATGAAGAGACTTGAATGAGAAATGAAAACAGATAGGAATGATTACTGAATGACTTGAAAAAATCTAGAAATAAAATAATCATGTAATAATAAATGCTAAACCTAAACAAGATATCCAAAACAGCATGTCACTACCAGCAATACCTATTTAAAATAAAGGAGGATTTGACTTCAGGTATATTACCCACAGCCACTGTATGTCATGTAAGCAAATCTTAGTAACCAATTCTATACCTACACCTAATTTAGTACCTATTGAGATTTAGTACAGGATAAACTGTACTTTCAAAGTTTATAATTGCTTGCTAAGCAATTGACCCAAGCCTAAGCTTGTGCTTCAGCAACTCAACCACCAAAAGCCCCTATTTTGAAGTCGGATAGTATACGGCGAGGCATTACAGCTAGTATAATATTCAACAATTTGACGTAAAACTATTCAAAACAAATTCTCTAGGGTTTCAATATACAAATGACACAAAGCAGACCTTGTGTTGCTTTGACTGTTTGATAAAACAGGACTCCTTTTTGACTGAACTTTGTAAACTTCACATAATTTATTGAAACCAACATTTGATTATGAAAGCCTAAAAACAGAACACTTGTCATGTCACTTCAAGCCCAACACCAGCAATTTCTCTCATTTACATTTCTTTTGGCAAGAGATTGACATTACAATGACAATATTCTATGCAACAGCATCTGAATTTTAATTTACTCTGGATTTACAAAGTCTGCAAGACTTTCACATACCTAAACTTTGGAAGAGGTGTTGAAGATATTAAGCTAATAACTGCACTGTACCTACATAGATAATTTTGACTTTAAAATAATTACTCAGTAGTAGTATGTCCTGTTAACAGCTGACCATTTAATGCTACCACCATAAGGCTGCTTTCAGCAGAAACAGACATTACCTCAGAAAACAACAAGCCTAAATAACCACTGACACATCGTCACTATGCTGATCATTTTTATAAAAATATTCTTTATCTGACTGACCTACCAGACTGAAGGTTTACAATAGTAAGCAATCAAAAGTCATGTGACATATAAATTGCACAAAAAATATGGTCAAAGCTCTTGCAGAGATATAACTTGTATTCTTTACATTACATAATAAAAATGTAGTCATATCATACCAGTAACATACTCCCCCAATCATCATTGATGCACGAGGTCCACATAAACTGACAATTGGTGGTGCAAGAAAGTTTGTTACTGCAAACACAGCATAAATGATTGCCAAGCTGAAGAACAAAAGATATTGTGGGAATCTTACAGCTAAGATTTTCAAATGTGCAAGGATGAAAATTATAAGTGATTGGCAAAGCTAGATTGATCTTTTCCAACTAAAGGCATTGGAGTCTGTTTATATCAAAACAAGAAAACCAAGGACTCTATACGCAGAACGAGCTTCTTTTTACTTAGATGTCTCCAATAACGCCTTTCTTCCATTTTCTTTCTTGTTCATGATCAGCTAGTTTTGATCAATGTCTCCAGTAGAAATGGTTGTCATATGTTTATACTTTCTGATGATTCATACTCTGAAGAGTACCAGACCAAAAAAAGCTTTAGCGTATAATTTTGTGCAATGTCAAATTTCAAAGTGGTCTGCAAGTTATGTACCACAAAAAATTGGTCAAGTATCTTGTAACTAATCTAACCTTATCCACTGTCCTCTGCTAAACAAAGTGATTAGATGCATCAGTAACACATATAATTATTATTTAAGAAATGTAATAACTGCATTCTATTGACTTTAATATTAGTGTTAAGAAGTTGCACTATGTAACTAACCATGTTTGTGTATACCATAAAGAACTGAAGTGCGTACATTTTGGTATCCTATTTGTTTTAAAGCAAATCAAATTGGGTAATTGTGAAATAAACATGAGCTAAAAGTCCACTTTTCTATGGCGAGGGTGAAAAGGTTTTAATTAAGATTACACATGATCTTGTGAGAAGTGACACATAATTCAAACAAAAAAATGAGTGTTTGTTCACGAGTTAGAAACTTGGGAATATATACTTATTTGATTTAAGGTTTATCGTTCACTTTCTAGAACATACAAATGATGTAAAGTCAAAACATCCTACCTGACATAGCCTTTTCCTACAGAATGCAGAAAAAGAATATCACAAAATTAGATACTAGAAACCAATAGTCCTACCATAGAACTTTACACTATAGATTACATCTGTTACACAAAATACAGGAAATGAAAAGTTATAAAGAAAATGTTGATTAAATATGAAGTGTGTTTGACCCTCTGTGAAAAAATATTTTTTCTGATACGAAGACAACATTAGCAGCAATTTAAATTATATATATAATATATATCTATATTTTATATATATATAACAGAGCACTGTTCAACGATAGTGTACTACCGTTCATAATAGATAGATTTACAATATATATGGGGCATACAAAACTAAATCAACATCATAACCTAAATCCTACATATTCCTGGCAACACAAGTCAACTTGCTGTCAATCCTACATAAGATGGTCAAACAACATGAACTAGCCTTAATCCTGAAACTCTAAAGCTAATACAGATATATACTAACATTCCAATAAGATCCATCCTGGCTGGGATTACCCTATCCCAGTCCCAATCCTGATCAACAGGTGCTGGGATCCTAAAACAGCCCAAGCGATGTTTTACAACACACCAAAGTGCTGTGATTCCAAAATATACACAATGTTTAGTTATTTCTTAAGGCAAACCATACCTTTAAATTGGACAGATTTATTTTATTATTGAGAGCAGGTAAGTCTTTAAAATGTTTTCAGTATCTATCCATGAAAAATTTCAATAATGACTTTGCAAAGTTTACAATGAAATACAGAATCACCTGAAATCATAGATACAGGATCTGATGCTGTTTGGGAAAATGAGGAATGGACACTAGAAGACACTGAAGATGACCAAGACTGAACAATTCCTAAAGTCCTGGGGTATTTACCTACATATGTTCAAACAGTAAACAATTACATATCACATAACCTTGCTGAAACATCTACGTTATATACATACTGATAGTCAAATGAAAATATTTGCTTCATGGAGGACTATTATCCTGCAGAATACCCCTTATATGTACAGTACTAGTCCTGACCCTGACAAACTCTGACCCAAATGAATGCTAGGAGATACAAATGCTATCACTAGCTACATGTTATTGAGGTTACCTTCCTATGCATATTGGTATCTGTTGTGATTCCTACAGTTTTGTCTACACATACATTACTCACCAACTCATAGTGAAGTGGTCCATCCATGGTCATTGTCATTTTGTGAGGTATTCAGATATCCCAAGGATCTTAAAGTTTACCTCACATGCCTTAGGTTGACCTATGATACATGGCTTTCAGGCACTTGCCACAGGTACTGTAAGGCAATATTAAACCAAGCAGCAAGCACCCTAGACAAGAACTCTAACCAATCAAATTTTTGTTTCAAAAGTACAAAAAACCTTCCTCTATACATATACATTTCTACACTATAAAACATTTATATAAATTAGCATATTAACAATATCAATTCTGATAAAAACAAACCAATACCTTGAACAAGGCAAGAATTGGAAGCTGAAATACCTAAAACTGCACTTTTGCTGTATAAATAGTAATTCATATTGGTATTTACCTAACAGGGTACATAGAAAAATAGTGATCAAGTTTTCACTCACCCTTGAATATATGTTTCCCATCTCTGACAACTTGATTTAGCACATCAGTCTATAGAATAAAAAAATTTCTTCACATAAATATATCTATGAACATATCTGACACCAAAACACCATTTACTGACACTCCTATCTGGATCAGAATACAGGTTAACATATTTCATCCCTATTTGTAAACAAGTTAACTAGAAGTACTTATTAACAATGTACATGAAATCAAAAAGACACAGTTGTATTACCATATATTGGATGCACTGGACACTGAACAATGATAGTGTACTACTATTCATAGTATATATCGATATAGATATAATATATCTATATCTCAATCTCTCTCTCAGCCTGTTTTGTGATAGCCCACTCTTCTTTTAAGATTACCTTGTGATGTCATACATTTCACTGAACTTTACATTATCAGCATCAATATACATAAAGCGTTCTGATTGGTTATTAAGTTAAGGTATGAGATTTCAGTTTTCTGACTGGTTGCTCTTTGGTACAAAAAGCTACAAACTAAATGTTGTGATATATTCTTACTAAGCAGAGCTTTGTTTCTATAGTAGGCAAGCTGTTGTAGTAATACTCCACTCTTGAAAGTTGAATAATAATAATAATAATAATAATAATAATAACTAAATTTACACAATGTCAAGTAATTATGAGAAAAAAAATTAGAAAATACAAATGACCCTGATATTCACAATGTATTTGAAGCTACTACATTTGCTAATGTTCAATATGATCGGTTTCAAAATACT
>JANTCA010000768.1:0-12456 GCA_024741275.1 Chironex yamaguchii
ATCTATCTATCTATCTATCTATCTGTCTATCTATCTATCTGTCTATCTATCTATCTATCTATCTATCTATCTATCTATCTATCTATCTATCTATATATGTTTATTTGATGCATATAATACATTTTCTCTAATTCTAAAGAACTTGAAGTAAACATCAAAGAAAACATAAAGTACATACGTTTGTCATTTTAACCTTCATGTGTTAAGGGCAGTCTATATTAAGCCAAAGGTTCCATACATAAATTGTAGCTTTAAATATTTTCTAGGGTTCTTCTAGATGAGATATTTTGTTTCGACAAACGATTTTGGCTATTTTTGTACAATGCCACGATGACAGATATTCTCGTATTTATACCAAACTTTGAACGCTTCATTTAAAACACGTTTTGTTCAAAAGGTTGATATATTGTAAGAAATACATCATTGCAATTTGACGTTTTTAAATCTTATACCTGTCTTGAGAACATTTCTGTAGTTTAACAAGACCTCAAAATATTTTACATAAATAATTCTTTTTGTGCCGTAGGGTCTAAAGTATGTTTTTCACTGAGTGTTTTGAAAGACAAAATATCTGCTGTATTATACAATAGAATAACGGGTATGCGTTTTGCGTCTGTTGTAAACGATTAAAATTGTGAATTTAATGGTCATCTCGCTAATATTTTGTCCGGAAGTTCTTAATATTCTTAATTTTTTTCCCTCACATCTGAAAACACGTTTGGCTCTTCTCTTGCTTCACTTTGCGAGTGTTTTACACGTTTAGGGTTAGTAACGTTCGTGTCTAAACTTTCAATCCAATATTGTTAAAAGTGGTGAAGTACACTGGTGCAACTGATACTGGTCACGGTCGTGTAAGTATTTATCTACTTTTAACGCAGCCACAGATTCGTTTAACGCCTGTCCATGCAATCATTAAAGTTTGCTTGTCTGATGAAACCTTCCGGGTCATAGTTACTGAAAATTATGAAGATGGCCCATCTCTAGAGCGCAAGGTGTTAAAGAGACAAGTGTCTCTATCCGCATAAAAGACTTAAATTTACTTTTGAGCAATATGACTTCTGCTCAAACCAGTTAAAAACTGCAATCTCATGCTGTTTTGTTTAGCATTAACAGATTAGGTATTTCATTAGTCTAAATGAGGCCTTTTTCATTAAATTCCCTAAGACATCATTCCTTTAATCATCGATGCAAGGAAAGAAACTTAAGGTATCGTGCGCTTCAAATCATTTAGTGTGACTGCTGCCCAAACCTATTAAGTAGGAAACCGATGGGAAACGGACAGTACGATCATAGATCATTAAACGTATGTGGAATCGAGTAAACAACACAATCACTTTTCTCCTTATTCTTCATAACCAAGCAGAAAATAGAAAATAAAGATGTTTTGCTCAGCTGTAGTTCATAACCATTGATCTTGCTATCGTTAATGCTCTCGGTAGAAACTGAATTTAATTGAAACTGCTAAATATAGGTGATCCAGTTTCATATGCGACGGAGCATGACTTTTTATGCTGTATAAAACGCTATTTAAACCTTACAAGCTAACAATAATGCCTCTCATTACTCCCAATGCTAGTGTTAGATACTAATATTTTCTGCAGGGTATTGCGTTAAGAATGTATAAAATATCTCATATAATTCTTTGTCACTAACATGCACTGCTGACTAATTTGCCTGCTAAACATTTCAGTTTTCTTTGTATATTTTCACCATGAGTCGAATACGCCTTAATACCTTGCATATGAGACGGGTGAGATGATGTCTTTTAAATTTCTGTCCCCTTCAACAGACAGGGGAAAATTAAGTTGCTAAAATTTTTGTCAATATAGGCACACCTTACACTAGATCCTCATTGCAAAGACGATGGTATTAAACCTTATTCACCAAATACCTGGCTTGAAAAGGCAAGCTTTATTCTTTTTTATATGAAAGCAGATAAACAACTTTACTGGCAATAACCAAATTTTAAATTGTGTAGATAAAATTATATTAAATGAACTTCTTACCTGAATACGGCGCTACTCCAATTCCAAAGTTGAGATTCCTGTCACCGTTTTCAATCCGTGCAGTCTTGTAATTCTATGTATTGAGGTGCCATCTAAGTTTTGTTATGGGGATAACTGGGCAATTAAAAAAATTAAAATAGAACTTAGTATTGTCAACGTTTTGCACCGCTTGGACCATTAATTGTGTGTCTTTAGAGAACATTGTATACTCTTTCACGGTATAAACAAATTCTCCTTACAGAAGCCTGAATTGCATGATGACTTTTAAGCCTCCTTGATTGACATCCTTGTTAGGAAATCAGTGTGGGACCTGATAACCCTCTGATAATATTAAATATCTATAATTGCTTCGAGGGGGGTTGTTAAAGCTAGAAAATCCACAAGAAGCCATTAAATAACCAGCTTTTTGGTCTTTGTGATAAATCAAAATATATATTATTCAAATGAACCAAATCAAAAGGATAATGAGTCAAAATTAGTGCTAGGAAATTTTATCATGGTCCTATTATTTGATTTTTAAGGTATATTACAAAATAAAGTTTTCTTCTTACCTTATCTAGAATTAAGCCACAGAAAATTTAAATGATTTGGAGTCATTTCGTTTCCCTTGGGAACATCCTTTAGGATTCATGGGACTGATAATTTTGTTAATCAATTCCGTTTGCTAGGATTTGTCAAGTTCAACTGCAATGAATTGCACCAGTTACCTGTTAAGTGATTCCTCAGTAAGGTTTATTAAAGAAAATTTATAACCTTGGCGTGCATACAATTTAAACTCGAAATAGAATCAATGAAAAGTATATAAGAATTTCTTTATTCAGGTCATCGAATTTGCAGTTAACTCGAACGAAAGAACGAATTGGACGAATACTATAACCAATTTTCTTAAGAAGCTCTTGACATTACATTGATAATTTTAAACAAAAAACACAGTGTGTGGGAGGCACAGAAAGAAGCACCACTTTTCCATACAAAGTCATGTTTTATATAGTTAAGTATTTTCCTCTCCTCTTTAGCAAATATCACAATGGCTCCACTTCGATTTTTTTCTCCTTTCAAAAGACGTCTTAAGACTCTGTGAATATGAATACTTTAAGTCATGCCTGCGTTGCTCTATAATATTTAGAGGAACTTCTATGCTATTTCCCAGTCATTCCGAGATTTCTTTAATGTCATCACAGTGCCCTCTTGAAACAATGTGTTGCCTGTCCCGAGTTGATTTTTTGTTGTTTTTACTTTGGTTACGCTTCTTCAGGCCAAATGCGACATGTCAAACGGGTTTGCTATGAGTAGGCTCTTCCAATGGCGAAATTATCTTTTGATCTACATCAAAGACATGGATCACAACTACTCAGGGTGGGGTAATGCTCCTTAATCAAATGTGATTAAATATTGGACTCTATCTCATTTAGACGTACTTTAGATTCTGGGTTATTCGCGTCGTCTAAGGGAGAAGCGTACTGTTATTAATTTTTATAGATATCGGTTCACATCAGAAAAGCTTTAACCGTGAATGTGTGACGTTGGCACATCGTTCGACAAAGGCTAACGGCATGCGCCTCTAATTAAGTACTTGATGCCCGTTTTTATGAGTGGTGTGTGTGATATGTGTCGCTACATTGTGTGGGGATTCTTTTCATTTTTAGCTCAACAGTTACATAGCGTAGCTGATTCCTTTGCCAGGGTGAGTGGATTTGCAAAGAACTGAGCTCTTTCCCTTTATGACGAATGATATTTTGTTTTGCGGTAAGCGGGCTCGAACTCACAACCACCTTTTTGCACGATCTATGTCTTATCTTTTATACAACGAAAGATATTACAAGATAGATATATGAAGAAGCCTTAAAATTGTATCACTGATTGCTTGGGTCAATAATGAAATTGACAAATATGCTAAAATAAGGGAACCACGATGATTAGAACTGCACGGTGCAGTAGCTGTCAGTGAAAATAATAATGACAGTTTACTAGAGTTGACTGTCTGCTACTAAAGTAGAATTGAAGAAGAAGAGTTGTCACTTGTGTTTCGAGAATTTTTAAGTACTTTGCTCAAGTAGCCAAAAGTTCCAAAAAATTTGGACTTATTTTGAAAAACACCTCTTTAGCGGGTCAGGCTTCTCTAGCCTCATACACGCACGCTTTAAAGTACCCACACGAAGGGAAAGGTTGTTGAGAACCATTGCTTATTGTAGATGTCAATTGTTTGTGTATGTATTATTCTTTAAAAACAATTATGATAATGCTTATAGAAAAACATTACTATGATGATCAAAAAAGTATTTACAGGACTAAAATGTTAATAATGGTCATAATTATAATACCAATGAAATGTTTTATGTGTTTAAAATGCTAATAGCTAAAGGAAAACGACCAATACTTTTCTCACTGAGAAAACACTAGGTCTTGTCAACAACTGTTAAACCAAGAATCGAGTTAAATTTGTGATCTTCAGTTATTTAGTTATAGATAGAAAAAACAGGTTATTTTCTTAAAGCTCACGTGAAAATAAGCCAGAAACAGTCATCTTGTCATTGCAATACGATTTAATAACGGCACATATCCTTGTCGAACACCATGACCAATCATAAAAGAATGAATCAAACTTTAAGCATTTATTAGTCTTAGCCAAGGTTGTAGACATACATACCAGAGTGTTCATGAAACTCTTTGCTCTTACACACCTACAACAGAGGTTTGCTTACCTTTACGCTATCCCATTTTATTAATCAGTGAATCTGACAATTCCAGTATAAAACTGAAGGCAATTTCTTAGGTGATGTCATGTTTCTTGAAGGAACGTAGCGTCATGCAGGATCAAAGTCCCTGCACTTCTAAGTGAATCTCAGAATCTGAATTGGAGCGATGCAAAAATTGCCGCCATTTACCACGTTTACGGCATAGGTTCTATTTTCCACTGTTTCTAACAGAATCGTCATTTTATTTGATCAATTAACAGCTAATTCTATTAATTCTATCAAATCTTCTTAGTATATCTTAACCGAGATCAAACAGTACCAAGTTATTTTTACGCTGCTTTTGCCCTGTACTTCATTGCGACGAAATGAGAAAGCTAGAGCTATTAACGACACCGATAGCTGTAATTTAAAGTTTCGTTTATCCAGTAAATCCACAATCATTTTCGGGTCTTTGAACATTTAATTTTCATGGAATCGCGCATCTGTGTGCAAATTTTCGTTAAAATCCCACAAAGACAGGCAGATCAACAAACAGATGTCCCTATTTCATACATCCAAGTTGCTTCATGTGCATATTAAAGCACTTTACTGTTGTTCACAAAATCCTCGATTGCACGTCTGGCAGTCGGAAATTTATTACCACTTGTAATGGATTCCGCTCACTTTGTTAAAAGATGTTGCTGTATGAAGAGCACATTTTTAATCATGAAAGAGTGAGGAACAGAAGGCAATAGGAAGGCGTCAACGTTTCCAGCTAAGAGATGGAACAATATGAAGGACGTTAAACAGTTACACAATGAGCCATTGCATTGAATAGTTGAAGTCGGAAGAAAACGTTTCCGCCCTGTAAAATACGTTAGCAGCATCATTCCAGTAGAACATTATCTATATACATACTTACAAAAATGAGATAATAAAAGGTGAAGAATCAATAACAGTACCATATATTAGTATGAACAACAATCTTAACAGCCTTGCAATAATGAAATATGAGCAAATAAAGGAATATATTTATAACCTGTAAACTGTAGTGTGGTAATGATGCAGATTCTTTCTGCTGGATCTAGTAGGAGGTTTGGATCTCAATTGTACGTCGGTACTAATTTCCTCCGTTGTAATGAGGTTGTAATAGTTCCGGATAGACCACAATTTAAGAATGATGATTTCATTACCTTGACAGAGATTAGAACCAAAAGAATGTTTTTTGAATGCCAGAACATTTTGATGTCATTAATTTCGATTCTCTCTGTCCTCATTGTCCTATGAAGGTGAGAATGGATCGAACCCGTTTTACTGGATTAATGTATGCGAAATATAGGAAGCTTTGGAGGAGCCTAGCACACCTCTTTAAGTCCTTCATCAACACCATTTCTACATAAGCATAAAATTATCACTGAATATTAATTCATGGAATGGCACGTGATGAAAACCTATCATTTGGACAAAAAGCTCTCTAAGCTACTATTATCCTCAATGATCGTACTTAGAAACACACTGTAATAGCCTTTTAGCTAAATATTATGCCTTGTCAATGTTTAGGCTTTTCGCGCTAGAACGCAAACTCGTTCATCGCATATTCCTCTACCTTTTATTTGAATGATCTTCAAAATCCATCAACGTGCTACTCTCACGTCGATTAAAAAACCTCAATGCACGTGAATTGAAAAAATAATTCATATTTAAATTTTCTTTGTTCCATCAATAGTCCCCCTCGTGAAAGGAAGGAAACCAACGACCGTGAGCGTCCTTATGTAAATAATTTGCTTCTGCGGGACTTAAAAATCAGTAGAATCGGCACACGTGTTATTATTATGAAGAGCCATTCGTAACGTGGAGAGGGTTTTAAAATCAGCTAGATGTAATATTTTGGGCGGGGAGTAAGATTTTATAATCATGAATTTAATAAGATTTTCTAAAGGCTAATCTCTTATCGTTTTCATGACTTTAACCTCAGTAAATCAACAGATTACATTAGGAAGATTTATTATTACTTGTTAAACAACCGATTTGAAGTATTTGTTTAGCCTTGTTAAACACGAAGGTTTCAATAATAACCGATATAAGGAAATTAATTAATAGTCTTGTCTGCAAAAACTATGTTCATTTTTAGAGGAACATGGCGTCTACCTTCCATTTAGGGCTCTGGAAGTTTAGCACTTTTATTTTGAAAAATTGTTAACACGAAGACAGCTGGAGACTTAAGCAAATCAAGAAGCTAATGTCATTAGTCATATTTAATGGTATTTCAACAAACTGCATTACCTTAATTTGGAAAATTTAACTTCACTGAATGCACACCATGAGGCGAACAGACGTTTTTAGCCTTGATTACCTACAGCTGGTAAAATAGTTGTCGTTGCCCTCGGAAATTATTTATTATAGTGGAGGCAGTCACCAGGACCGGGGAATTGAATTCTAATTATTTAACGCAGGGAAAAGATTGAAATATGAAGGCTGTAATTATCACAATTGTACAGGAAATCACATGGTATAGCAATAAGACTGTCTCTATTACTTATGACTCGACAAACTCAATCGACATGGATTAAACGATAGCAGGAAACATCGTGCTCTACATAAATACATGCATATATACATATCTTACCGCTTTGACTTAATAATTGCTTTTGGTTGTTTTGCTGAAGATATTCCTCGTTACAGTTCAGGAGATCTATATTATCCTTTCCTGCCTTATGCTTTATACGTAGATGTATACACACATATAAATATACATATATTTATATATAACCAAATTTGACTAAATCCAATAGTTGTAAATATAGTGCTCAACGCATTAACTGCAGAGCGTGATAAAGTAAAAACCTAAGAAAAGAGACCTAGGGTATTGGTACTACTACTAGTTTCATGCTAATGCAATCTGTCAAGAACTCAATCATCCATGTTTATTAAATGTATATAAAATTCAAGTTACAAACACTTTTTAACGTTTCCAATCATTATAATAATCTTCTGTAGAAGAATGGATCATTCTGATAAAGGTAACATCGAAATGTCAAAGAATGGTGTATCATTTGCCGACTCGAATTATCATCCCTCAACAGCATGACAAACATGTACGACTGTTCCGCCAAAGAAAAAGAGCTTTGATTAGAAGCATTTAAGACAGTAATGTTTTCCCAACGTAATTTTTAATCTAAGATACAGCTACTTGGAACACTTAGATTCATCTTGAGGGATTGCATAGCCTTTATATTATTTTTATGTAATTATAATAAAGTGCACAATGTATCACGGAGAGATTCATCTTGACCGATTGCATAGCCTTTATGTAATTTCTATGTAGTTATAATAAAGTGCACAATGTATCACGGAGAGATACGAAGATATTCTTACAGAAAACTCCCCTTAAGACTGAGCTAATCACGAAACAGAATCTCCCACTGAAAAAACTGATAAATGTATATAAGATTTAGATAGATAGATAGATAGATAGACAGATAGATAGATAGATAGATAGATAGATAGATAGATAAATAGATGGATAGATAAATTATCTATCTATCTGTCTGTCTGTCTGTTTGTCTAAGTGTCTCAGGTCTGATTGTCAGCTCCTCTTTCACTCCACAAATTTTTCCTTGGCTCTCTGATCATTTTCGTAGCTTGCCTCAGATGTCTTCAATGTCTGTCATTTTACAAAGTTGAATAACTTTCACTTAAATCCACTTGAACAGTATCAAGCTGTTTCGTTGTCGTTTGCATCGTATTTCATTGCTTTTAATGATCGGCAGTCTTATCCAATCTAAGTATTTCAATGATCGATGACTGCCTTGCTTACAGGAACGTAATATTATAATTGCGAACGTCAATGCAATGCTCCCTTAATGACCTAAATGATACGGTAGATTTGTATATTGACTGTATATTTATCACAGATTCATCTTATTTAAACGTATGCTCACTCCCTATTTCTCATTAATATTTACCAGCTGTCAATCTTCCCGTTAGATAAGGTTTGCAGTCGACTGAATATTTGTTAAGGAACTATATGATTTATATTTGATTTACAGGCAAGAAAATACTGAGGACAGAATTTTAACAGCAACCCAGCATGGTCACAGCTGAAGAGCAGTTTTCAGTTGGCATATTTTGATAGGCCGTTTAATATTTCATACCACTTGGTCTCGAACGGGCAGGCCATTCTTGGTAATGAGGTGATAAGTAATTAAAGGCAAGTGTAGTATTAGGCAAATATGGTTGCTATGTGATCATCAGTCTAGTTTCGTACCCAATGTAGTCATGCTTGCTTTATCATGTTGGAAGCGGTGCAGAGTTTTTCAGGGGGAATAGGATTACGTAGGGGTAGTACAATTAGTAAATCATGACACTGGAAAACCTTAAGGTTCTGCTTCGAATTCACTTATGTGTGAAATTTGCGATACACGTTCCTGAAAATGTTGTCGTCTACCCAATTGCTTGCGTTATTCGTGATGATTATGTTTCAAAATAAAATTGGTCAAGTGGAAGGACAATAACATCAAAGAACAAATATTAGCTTCTCGCCATGAGAATAGCACAGGGCTTCTATGGTTAAAGGAAAGAACATAACGAAATACAGCCATAGCTTGAAATACATTGCATGCACCGTACTTCTTTACCACTGCAGAAATAGGGATTGATTTTACCTACAAGATACTGGTATCGTTTTCAGCTAATTCAATTTGTCCTTTTCATCTGCGGATCTACATACTTACCAACGAATTGTTGAAATATATCGGCCGCTGCTCTTACCGGGTGTATCAATTTACTTGCTAGAAATAGAATATGTAATGTAACTGAGCAGGAGTTACATGTACGTGGGATTCTCTGCCTCTTTCCCGTGATTTTGCTGTCTTTTATTGTTTCTATCAATCTTTCTATGGCCTAACTCTGCTGAGTTGTCTTCCGTAATACCCTCAATCAAATCTTTTCCGAGAACAACCAGACTTTCTTACAACTCCCATCTATATATGGTCCAAATGCCTCGGACTTCCGGAAACGTCTATTTAAAAGGCGTCTTTCCTCTAGAACACATTGCCAAGTGAATGCTTTCCTCATACATACGATCTTCATACAGTGCAACATTTGAGCTTCGGTTGAGAAACATCGAGTTTTGCTTTGAAATATCACTTTAATAGAGGTAATAAATCAAATCGTAGGGATGGAAGAAAGAGAAGATAATTTGTGTATGATTATTCCAGGCAAGATAACCAGTTATGTTTATTAAGACTTCTCATCTAAATAGGAGATTATAGGTTGACAAAGCTTTCTATCTTCAAGGATACTCCAAGGTCTCAAACATTAAAATTTATAGTTCCCACTAGTTCAGTTTCCCAAGAGTTTACAGTTTAGATAACTTTGCAAGAAACAAACATCAACATTTCTGATTTTAATCTACCACCACGACTAGAGCTGATGACATCCCGTATACTATACACCATAGTTAAATGGTTGACAATGGTAGTCTTATTAAAACAAATTAGGGTGGATTTTTACATTAACGGTCTGCAAATGCGTTTAAACCGGATCAAATCCCTGTTGTTTCCTGTCGAAACTGCGTGATTTTATTTTTACTGCATTGCAAGTTATTATTGTTCTTAATTTGTTTTTACTTATAAGAAGCTATCAGGTGCAAATATTTAAAATAACAGTCCTTTTCCTATCATTGGTGGATTTAAGATCTTGTAAGGCAAAGGAAATCATGAATAACGACGCTTTAAAGATATATAACTAGTGTATACAAATATCTGCCAAACTTTCTCAAAAAATCACCAAATTAAGTATAAACTTAACAAATATATCACACACATAATCTCTCCCTAATTAACGCTCACTTTTCTTGGGTTTATTTCAACGATGTCTGTTTGATAAGTATCTCTGTAGGCCCAATTTATTATTCAAATCTTACCTAATAACAAGTGTATTTCATCATATCAGTAAAAATTATGACTTGAACAAATCATTCTGTGTCTTATAGGTAGACTGGGTGATCTTTATTTTAATACAGGGCAACGTTAAAAGTTTGTAAATTGACATAGCTTGCTGTAAGGATATGTTAAGTTGGAATAACTTGCTCAGGCACGAAGGATGATAAGTCAACACAGTAATGGACAAAAAAGATGGTATTTCATATCAGCAAATCTTGCCTGGGCAACAGCTTGGGACGTTGACATAGCTTATTCTGACAAAAAAGATGGTAAGGTTATGCAATCGACCCAAAGAACGTAGATAGTGTCTAGACAAAGGTTGCTCGGACAACTAGATAGACATCTGACATAATGCAATGGCAAATATACGTAGCACCATGACATAAAAGACAAAATTTACAATAAGTCGTTACAGAAATAATTTGGTATTAATGGCAAGATCCAAACAGATTTTCAATGAAATATATCGTGTATTTTTGACATGAAAATTGAGTGGAAATGAGTGGATATAGATACAAATAACGATCAAAAAGACTAAAACTGACCTTGACCAAATTCCAGAAACCACACTATATTTATATTTTAACGGCTATATTCAAAAGCTCTGTCATGATGCTATATTATATTAATTTTATATGTTATCGATCGATTTGTAATATATTTATCGTTCTACAAATCGTTATGTTCTCACAGCTGACCTCATATTGGCATGACACACAAGGTTTTGGTTTAGTGTAATATCAATTGAGAGGATAGTAAACATGATTTTCGTATTATTATCACACAAGGACAGTCCAAATACTACATCAATTACCTCCATAGGGATTTCAATCACTTGTATCGTAGGAAACAAAGACCATGGAATGAATTATGAACTGAACGCATTGACAAGAGAACATTGTTTTCCTAATTTTAAACAAAAGGCTTTCCTTATTGCGCCTAAACGTATTTATGGGTTTTTCCGCAACGTTTACTGCGAATATAAGTTGACAATTATTGGCAAGAATCTTCCAGTTGTCATTTCTGGGATGCATTATAGTCCTCTCTAAATGTTTCCTTGCAATAAGTAACTTACTTCACACTTTTGATTATGAGAATTGGCTTCTCCTATGACTATCAAAATACAAGACTTTTCTATTAGAATCATAACCTCAGATATTTTGTACATTATGAGCTAGTAATGGACTAGCTACTAATAATGGTAGTTTGGTAACGATTCAATCCTAGTTTAGTGACGTATCAGCTATTAGCATTGATTATCATTAAACGGTATTTCGTAATGGCGCATTCACATGAATTGGATAGCGCTTCTTTTCTATCGATTGTTACAGTTCGATGACGATACTCATTCTGCTGGTAACATTTGGCTATGAGCAATTACGTTATTGGGCTTCTTATTCATCTTGTTCATCTTCATAGCCGCACCGTGGGGGGTCGTTGGGTGCGGTCGACCCCCCTTTTTGCCTAGTGTGCCCTTTTTAGTTTCTCCAAAAAATTTTTATGCTTACAACAACATGCAAGAAGCTATGGATAACTTACACCATGTACGGGAAAATGTCGACAAGGAAAGTGATACCATCTACCAGCAAGCTGTAAGAATGGCAGACAAATTATGTGTGGAGCCGACTATCCCAAGAACCGCAGCGAGACAGGAGCACCGAAACAACGTACCTGCCGAAACGCCACTTGTATACTATAAGCGGGAACTGGTCATACCACTTCTCGACACCATCATTTCGGAAATAACGGTTCGATTTCAAAAAGCACATCAAATCGCTGGTAAAGTCTTATGTCTGGTTCCTTCAATAATCTGCCGTGAGGGCTCAGATG
>JANTCA010000770.1:0-12456 GCA_024741275.1 Chironex yamaguchii
CCCAAACTGAATATTACACCTTTCAAGGGTACCAGCAAAGACTGGATTAGATTTTGGAATCAATATAAGGCTCAAGTGGACAGCCAGCCAGTTAACAAAACTGTAAAATTCGGATACTTAATTGAATTAATCAAGGGGCCTTGCAGAGAAGTAATAGGAAACATGCCAAACACTGATGAGGGGTATGATCGGGCCTTAAAACTGCTAGAAAAGGAGTTTGGACAAGAGCAGTCAGTAATAAGAGCCCGCACAAGGAACCTGATAAAGATGTCAGTCTATGGGGCTACATATGATCAAAGCTTTTTATGAAGTATCGACTTTGAAGCACTCGGAGCTATGGGTGCTGACAAATCAGTGGAAGGATTGGCACTTACCACTCTTGATAAACTACCCCAAGTTAAACCAGACATAACGAGAAATGACGAGAGCTGGGAAAATTGGGGGTTTGACTCCCTTATTGATGAGCTCACAAGTCCAAAGAGACTGATTTCTGAGTAGAAACATTACAAAAGTACATTGTGTTCCACATTAACAACATGTTCAACGAACATAGTATAGAATTGTTGCATATAGTCCAGTTTAATGGTCATGTTCAAATTTATATTGATTATGGCGTGTTAGATCAGAAAACGCCAGTTTTTTTGTTGCATCATTCTTAAATATAAAGACCTATGTTTTTCATCCCATCTGAATGGATTTTCTGGCCTTACTTTTTTAAAAGTACAAACTAGGGCTCCCTTGTATTTACGTACTCACATTCAACTGGTTTGTCCTAGTAACTGACACCGCGTTTACATTAGAATGAATCCAAAAGGATTCGTAGCAAAACGAGCATGGGTAGGCTCTCCCTTTACATTGGAACTGATGGATCCTTACTGATTTGGATCTGCTATCCGTACCCGTTTGGGATCGCTTTCCAAATTGTACCCGTTTGGATCCTTTCCGGTTGAGGTGTAAACGGCTAAATCCAAAGGGGTAAGGATCGGTTACTAAACTCGAAGTTTTTTCGTCTCGAATCTGATTTAAAAATGATAGCCCAGCATTACCACGGCAACAAAGGAGACAATTGTGTTTTATCTAGTACAGTTGCTAGCGTAAACGTTAATGAAAATCGTTACGGATCCGAATTGGATCCGTCCTCTTGTTCATCTGTACCAGTGTAAACGGGGTCTGAGTGAGTATGTCTGTTTGTAAAGTTGACCAATTTAGGCAATGAGGTCCTTTATTGTCATTTTAATGCTTGTTGCAACAGGAGTAGCTTAAAACTCAGTTTCCAGTTGATGATGGCATGAGCGAGATGCTTGTAAAAGTTCACAAATTCAGTCACACAAAACTATCGACAATCTGAAAGATGCTTTAAATATTCTGCGTAATGCTCATTGAGAAGAGTCTTCTAACGTACTCTAATGTGAACTGTTAAAACTCAGTTTTTCTTTAGGCAAACCTACGTAGGAGATTCATTCGCCAAGGCAAGGGGCATTTAATGTCGGGTGGCCTTCCTTACACTATCGATAGCTAGATTCGAACCCTGGCCTAGGGATTGAAAGTCGACGGACTTTAAACACCTTGCCACGGCTGCCTTTGCTCTTACGTGAACTGTTCTTCACTCCAATTGCGGGCATTAAGTTCTCCTCGTATCAGTAATTTTCACTGATATTCTAACCCATTACCAGTTCACCTGGTGTGCCTTAACATTGAAAGTATGGGGCTAAACAATATTTGTGAAATTATGGAAGCTGAAATAATACTTCTTTGACATTTTCAACACTTGCTTCACCGTATGCTCGTAAGTAACTTTTTTACCCAAAATTATTAACTGTCCTGTTGAGCTAAGTTAAGTCATTCTTCCAGTGATTCACACTGATTCCGCGAGAGATTTTGAAGTTGTCCAAATATCTTGTCACAACCGCATAACCCACACTCATGCCACACACGTCTTATTGTAGATGTTGCATACGGTGAGTTCCCACGTGTTATCTGCAGTAGTATTACTTTTTAAGGCCAAACCACACATTTACACTGAGAACGTAACAAAGTACAGTAAATGTTAAATTAACATTCTTAAAACATACATTTATACATTTATTGTGACTGTTAGTTAACACTGACAAATGGAATACTCAACTTTTGATGTTTCTATTTTATCAATTTCCAAAGAAACACGTTGTGAGAACATTGGTGTGGGTTTATATATAACTAGAAAACCGCAATCTAAGTAACATGCTTCAAATAGAGTAAATCTAAACACAAAACTAGACCAAGCCGTAGCAGATTTTGCTAAGCAGCAGTATGAAGGTTAAGTACCGAAGTAGACACCAAAATTCAGCCCGTGTTAGTCAGTTTGAAGTTTAGTAAAGACCTTAGGGTACGAGAGGTTGATTCCCTCCTTGGTAAGCCAACTTGGTGTATGTATTTTTAAATGTTACCTGTGCCATGCATGGTAAGCTATACTCGTAGTCATCTTCATTATTGCGTGGATGGACACAAAAAGTAATCGTCTTCCGTTTACATTAACATTTGAAAGAATACTTTCGTGTTTTAACAAAATGTACCGGCTTTTGCAGTAGGGGAAATGCTACTCATGAATGCAAAAACCAATACTCAGTGTGCAGAGCGATTCAATCCTTGCAAAGTTGTTTATTCAGATTAATTATCTCCGCCAAAGAGGTATTGTTTTCAGCGGTGTTTGTTTGTTTGTCTGTCGGCGGGATTACGCCCAAACAACTGGACGGAACCAGATCAGTCTCGATCCAGGTGAGATCCCATTAATTTTTCGGATCGTTCCTGGTCACCGTCTGGATTCTTGTATTTCTAGTTTGTTTATGTCATGTGTTATATGTGATGATCATGTTTTACAAAGTGTGGATTGGAGGTCCATCAGTCTCTGACTGTGTTGTTGTATTACAAGGCTTTGGAAACATTATAAACATTTTGCCGTGTTTGAAGCTTTCTACTTATATTCAAAACCTTTTATTCCTGTTAAAAAGTAGTAGAGGTAAGAGAGACATCACAACATTGATTATTATATTTCTTATTATTTTTGCATGTCTGCATAAACACTATGCTTTTTATCGAGTTGTTTAACGGTTCCATATAGAAGTTGGCATGACGGTCTTGTATAATAAAGAGAAGAAAATTTATGATTGTGACTACCAAAGTATGAAACCTAAGTCTCACGGCTGCAAATCTGACGTATTTCCTACTGAGCTAAACGGCCCTATATAAACGTTCGCAAGCCTATAAGCCATAATTACCTACGTTCCACTCATTAACTCACGCTTAATTCCTTTGTAAAAGGAATAATCGGAGTTATCCAAATCAGTTGAGTGTGAACTTGTTAGTGACGCTACAATTTTACCACGATGCTTTTGGTTGAGTGGAAATTCGATAGTTTTGCGAGTGAATACCATCGTCCCATCATGAGGAGAACCAATTGGCATTAATGGAGTGGAGTATGTCATGTCATGATTGGAATAACCCATCAGGATGAATGGCAGTGGCTGGTGGTGGGGTTTTTCGTTGGGGGGTGGGCAGATTTCGGATTTGGGTGTGACCCAATATAGTTGCAGGGGCCATGCCCCTATTTCGTATTAGAGATGTTACATGAGATCAAAAATGTAACTTTTAAGTCTGTGTTGCTGAGGAACCTAGGCATTTAATAAAGCTTCGGTGACAAATGTTTACTTTATAAAAACAGAAGTTACAAAAACAAGGTTACAGCAAATGTCGTATCATAAGAGCAATACTTGACTGTGAGTTCGCCACAGGTGCGCTTTGATTTTAATAAGTCTCTGTCTATTGGAGTATACGCTTACAACCATCATGTGTATTTCAACTAGGGCATGATGAATGAAGCAGGGCATGATGAATGAAGCAGGACGTAATGGATCTGAACCAGGATATGGTTGATTTCAAGCAGGCATGACTGTTTTGGACCTGGACATCTGTTTGATGAAGAACATTGATATAAACCGTTATCGATTTGAATAAGGACGTTATTGGTTTGCATAAGGACGTTATCGATTTGAGTAAGGAGGTTATCGATTTGAATAAGGACGTTATTAGTTTGCAAAGGACGTTATCGATTTGAATAAGGAGGTTATTGATTTGAATAAGGACGTTATTGGTTTGCATAAGGACGTTATCGATTTGAATAAGGAGGTTATGGATTTGAATAAGGACGTTATTGGTTTGCATAAGGACATTATCGATTTGAATAAGGAGGTTATCGATTTGAATAAGGACGTTATTGGTTTGCATGAGGACGTTATCGATTTGAATAAGGAGGTTATCGATTTGAATAAGGACGTTATTGGTTTGCATAAGGACGTTATTGGTTTGCATAAGGACTTTATCGATTTGAATAAGGAGGTTATCGATTTGAATAAGGACGTTATTGGTTTGCATAAGGACGTTATGGATTTGAATAAGGAGGTTATCGATTTGAGCTAGGACATGATAAACTTCAACGCTATGGTGGTCATAATTCCAACTTTATTTTTGTTTCTTTCATCGGACCCAGTCAATCATAGTATTAACCATTGTAAAATGCATTAGGCATTCAAAGAAAGAAAACGTAAACGATGCCTCTGTTATTCAAGAAGGTGAACAACGTTGAGCATCCATCAATAACGTCCTTTGTGCTTTTTCTTGTTATGAAGGAATTATGAACAATACATGAGCCAATAATTATCAGTTCGGTTCAACAATACAAGGTTTTGGATCTGTGTACATTTCTTAACAATGAGAGTGACCCTTCCTTCAACTTGTATTTTCAGTAACGAACTCTTAGCTATGTCGTAGAAGTATCCTTAACTCAATAACAAAACTGAAGCAAACTGGTACTTTCACAAGCAATGAGAATATAAACTGAATTTGTAGAAATGACTGTCTGGCCTGGTCTGTTCGTGCTCGCAACTTGTGTTGGTTTCTACATGTTAAGAAGATGGATTGCCGGTGGCGTGTTCACAAGTCCAGCAAAAGGCGAGCCAAATCGATCAAGAGGGAATACAAACAGAGTAGATGAAAGTATTTCGGAGTATCATGAAAAGCTGAATCATAGCTTAGAAGCTATGATGTCTGTATGTAAAATGTAAGTGTTTCATGCAGAGCATTATCGCATCAAATCGACACCACATAGCCAACTTGATCTGTTTGACTGACAGCAGGTTTCACAAACCAGATAGTAAACATTTCATTCAACAATGTATGAGACGTGTCAGCGCATTTCTTATTCTACTTGACATTTAAAAGAAAACTACGAAAATAATGGATACCAAAGCGTTTGTTTATAAATCCAATAAACGTTTGGTTCCATTACTATTTTGGATGCTAAAATGTTCAATTTGTTTTCTTTTTAACCTTTATGTCGTGAAGTAGGTTCTTGCCGCGACAAATAACTCTATCTTCACTCAAGGTTGAGAAGACTAAATACTTTTTACATTTTACTCTTCTCCTGGACCCTTTTCTTTCAAGCCGACTCCCTTTTTGCTAGCAGGGAGATGCACATTTACCCCTTTCAAAAAGCCCATAGTTGTTTAGCCTTTGAAAAGGGCACCAATCAGCGAAGAGCTCTTTTGTTTATAGAACAATAGTTATTGTTTTGGAAGGCCACACCTAGTTTTGAACAAAAGGCTTATGCATCTAACCATGAAGGTGGCCATCCAAAACAATTCCTATTGTTCTATAAACAAAAGAGCTCTTCGCTGATTGGTGCCCTCCGAATGCAGGGACCACGCCCGTGGTAGAATCCCCACTTTGCATTATTTTATATGTGCGCTATGCTGCTAGGGATAGTAATAGTGCAAGAAACTCGCAAAGAAAGAAACACACAATATTTGAAAAAATTACTTTATTTTGTAATAGCCAAAAGGTATTGAGGAAATTCCATCATCTAGTATATATCTTTTATTATTATAGGACGATAATGAGGTTTTCTGTACAGCCACTGTTCTTAGCTGGTTATGATCAGAACGAATCTGAACCATCCCATGCATGTCCTTGGTTTTGGAGAACAAACAAGACTTATAGTGCTTGTGCTTCAGTTCTTTTGCTACAACAGATTTCTTGACACCTTTAGCTGTCTTCTTCTCCTTTCCATTAAATGTTAATGAGGACGTTTTGGCTCGTAGCCCTACAAACTCTCTCATAACATTTCTAGAAAGTTCATCCTTCATTTTTCCAATTACTTTCTTGTTGCTATTGGAATGGATAAAGTGTGTTGAAGGATAATCAGAACCTTTATTATCGGCGAGATCTTGATATAGGTCATCTCATAGCACAAAGAGTCTGTATCAGTAAACAAGAGACGTGATTGTAAACCGGGGTAGCTTCCTTTAATGTAGTCATAATGAAAGTCTTACTGAGATCAAGGATACTGAATCTAAGATAAAGAGGACGATTAAGGAGAATTGATGTTATACCCATGCTCACAGCGACCAGAGAAGAAGTAATATCTTGAGGGATTTAAAATTTGGTTTAGCGGCAACTTTTTTCAGATGTTGACTATTATTTACCATTAAAATGTTTTTATGTTTTCTCCATTGACTTTCCGAAAATAGCATTGTTTATTAACTTGAAAAAGTTCTTCTCAAACTCGTTTTGTGCTTGTGCTTTCATAGTGGTATTGAAATCTATGTAAGGTTTCAACCATGCTGCTTGGTGAATTGCTAGAACTTTATGAATTTTAGTAAGAACAAGCCCATGATGAAGGTAACTGTAAAGTTCTGTAGTGTATGAGATAACTTAACTTGTTGAAGAGATTGAAAGTTAGCTTGGTGCATCAAATGCTCTTAATATTGAGACTTTGTTGAAGTTCCCGTTGAAAGCTTGAAAGAAGGTCATTTTGTAGATGATCAAAGGCTCTGGGGGTAGTGGGTAGTCACAATGATCATCGTGCAGATGCCGAGGGTACTCTAAGTCAACCTGTAGGATTTATCCTGTTTCATCATTGGGTCCAATATTTGTGGTGTCCAAAGTCTGTATTTCCTCCTCTGTCATCCACATAAATTTGTCATCCACATAAACAATGATTATGCGCAGCTCCTCTATATTTTCCTGTGATTTAACAATGATCAAGTACTTTATCAGAATCAAGTAGGTCAGCACATATGTTACAATGTGTAGCTGAACGGAATGCATCCTTTTCTTCTTGTGTCACTTCAACAAGCTTTGGATTCAAAATAATCTTTCGCTTCTTGTTCCTTAACAAGAGTATCTAAAAAGTGTACACACTATTAGGGCCACGAAAAATAGTTGGCGGATTGATTAAATGACTGTCCACAGAGACGGTGTAGAAACAATATCCACAAGGCTCGTGATACTGGATTTGCTCTGTGTGAGACAAAGTAGGGCTATTAGAGCAAGTTGCGATAGGTTTCAGCATACATCCAAATCTGCATAAATGATAAAAGGACACTTCAGCTGATGACTAATTTTAGTGAACTGAAGGTGTGCATTTTCCTCTTAAGGTAACTTTACTTTTCTAAGGTCCATGAATAGAGCACAATGGCACATGTTGGTGAAGTTTGTTCTTTGGTAAATCCATGGAGGCATTACGGGCAGACGTGTTTTGCGGCTTTTTGACTTGAAAGCCGTTTATTCAACAGTTATGTTTTTGATAAGACAGTAATGTTTTTTTCTGCCACTGGTCATTAAAAGAAGATTGATATGGTGAGTGTGATGTTTTTCATGTGTAACGTAGATGGGGTATGCGTCATCACCTTCCCATCCCAAACATTGATGCTTATGGATGGATTTTGCTTATCAAACGTGATGATGTCTTTAATACAAACTGGAAACTCTAGAAAGTCAAAAATCAGCTGTTTTTCATAACAATGATAGATGGACACTCGGCTTGCTAACTTTTCGTTCTCAGAAGGGTGTAGAGTTGCAAGGATTCTCCATATTAAACACTTCTCATCATTGTTGTAAATATTAAGCACAGCTTTTTTAGCCACATTTGAAGGAAGAGGGAGGTATTATGAGGCTTGGAGTGAATTGAATTTAACAAAACCAAGTTCTAAGTGTGTAACGTAGTCAAGAATCCAACCAGATCCATTTTTTTCAAATGCATAAATGGCAAATTCTAGTTGTTGTTGAGCAACATTGAGATCGCATTGAAAAGCACTACTGGTAAATGTAGAGAAGGAGCTCGAACGGAAGACTACTGGTGGTTTTGTTTGAATAGAGATATTGTTACCTTGATGAAAAACACTTTCAATTAAGATAAACCATTTGACTCCATCATGTCCTTGAAGTTCCTTGGACAAAAATGGATGAAGCTGACAAATGATCTCTTGTAATGTATGAATGGGATCCTTGGCATGTGGTAAAACATAATGGTAACCAATTTTACTACCTTGTAAAGTCTCTCTTGTCCTGAAGTCATCTCAGTATTTGCTCCACCCACTATAACCTGATTAGTAACAGAAAGCTCCTGAGTTTCTCCTTTTTCAATGGCAGAGATAAAATCTGCAGCACATGCTTCAATTTCTTCATGTTACTCTTCATCTCGAAGAAAGACTGCAAAGGATGCCTCTACTTCATCTTTGTCTGTGCGAGTTTTTTGACTGGTATAGTGCTTTCCTCGTTACTAGTACCACATTTTTTGTGATGTGTCTTATGTAATAACAAATTGCATTTTCTTGTGAATTGCTTATGACACTCCTCACAGTGGGAGCTTTTATTTTGATTATGTTTTTCCTGATGCCGAGCCAAATGATCCCTATGTGAGAAAGGCTTTCCACATACAGAACATATATCTTAATTCATATCATCTGAATAACACAAATAAATAACAAAATTAGGAGAGAGTAATTGCACAGTATGTACAAAGGCATCTAACCTATGTCTTTGATGATGCACTGCTGGAACAAAATGAAGATATTACCTCATTATAATGATGATTAGTAATTATGACGATAAATCACTTTGAAATGATTGGTATGCAGTCTTGCATCAAAAGCCAAGTTGTGCAGCAACCTGAACAGACTGGCTTAGCTGCTTTTTGTCAATAGACATTTTGCAATTATTTACTGCACAAGGGATCCAGAAATCGAGGATCGCTCTTCACCAAGGACTTGCTAATGGAGATGGGAGCAGATACACAATTTATTTTGAGTCAAGATAAAAATCGTTATGTAGTTGTCACTCAGTTCAGGAGTAAAGTCTATATTCATATCAGAGACTTCATAGTTAACGATGGGATCTTAAAAGCAACAAAGAATGGAGTTGTACTGCCACTGGGTGAGTATTCACGAATGATTTCCCATTATCCAAAAGTGAAAGAAACAATATCAAAGAAGAAACCAGGTAAGGTTGTATACAAGAATCGTTATCTCTCAGTTGCTGTATTCAAAGGGAAAGTATTAGCGCACATTAGAGATTACATAAACAAAGATGGGATTTTGCAAGCTACTAAGAAAGGAATAGCGTTAGGTGAAGAGGAATTTGTCAAGCTTATGTCTTATGCTCCCGAAATTGAGTTGGCCATTTCCAACAAAATTAAATTGGATGCTATATCAGATGAGTTGTATGTTCTCATTGAACGAAAGAAATGCTGTCTGACTGTTGCATTATTCCGAAACAAAGTCTATGAAGTAACTGAAGGTGTTCTAAAAGAAGGGATGCCCCTGGAGGAATATGCGAAGTTAATGTCCTATGCTGCCGTTGTAGAAGAAGCTATTGGTAGAAAAAAAGAAAAATGTATTAAAGGTAATCATCCCGGAGGCTGATATCCATAGCTCTTTACCAAAACGGATTACTAAAAATGATGCAAAAGTAGTAGCTAATAAAACAGATGTTGGGCCTTTGGAAAGACAATGGAATTATCCCTCTCATACTAAAAAAGAGAAGAAATGTAAAGTAGAGTATTTTGAAGTTGATGAGATGGATAAACCTATGGTTGGATTTTCTTATGAGAGGTCTCTTGTGCACATCTATGCAAGGCTGTTAAGGGAAGAAATTCCAAAGACTGTTCAGTTTTATTGTACTGGATGCAACATGGAGCAACCAAACCAGCTCGTTCATGAATATAAAATAATGTCAAGTTGAAACTCAAGTTGAAACATACATGGAAAAAGCTATTGAATACTTAGATCTAGAGGCTATTATAGAAGAGCGGTATCTAAAAAGACTCTCCACATCCAGTCGATACATCCATACTAGAGAACAGAAACACAGAACTTATCCAGAACCACGAATTCAAAGAGTTGATTAGATGGGAGCTAATAAATGACTATTGTAACTGATTATAACTTGGACTTTGAAGGAACAATTTTTCAGCTTGGTCTTTATGTGTAACTAATAACATACTATCATTTATAATTGTATTTTGATTCAGAAAGATATTCACTTAAAAACTCTGATACTATTGACATTTCGGCTTAGCCTTTAATTCTACTTGTTTATAAAAAGGAACTAATTTGTGCCTTTAGAGTTATTTACCATTTTACCATGGACTTGACCACAACATTACGCGAGTTGCACTTTGCTGTTGAAATCATCTTACATACATTGGAACTGCAGTATGCACATTGATTTGAAGAGGCCGGCATTGAGCCACGAGAAGTAGCTGGTGGTGGGATGCCTTTAACTTCACAGCATTGGGGTTCAGAGGAGCAACTGCGTTATTCAGCAATAGTCGACTGTTTGGCAAAAATCTATGATATACCAAACCTAGATTGGAGAAAAGCACTCAAAGAAAATCCTACTGGAGGTATGATTGGTCCAGTATTGCATAAAGCACTAAAAGGATTTAGAGCTGTTCATATCCATGCATGTTACCATGATGCGTATGGTTTTCTTGCTCTTAGGAATAAGAAGGGGCCAGATTATAGTTGCGTTCTTGGGTCTCCCATATGTAGAACATTTCCTGTCTTTGGACAATTTAGTAGTACATTTTACTGGTGCTGGGAACAATTTAGAGGTCAATTAATTTAGTGATGATTGACAACGTGTTACATAGTTTATATTACACACCAAATGAAGTATCAGGTTTTAGTGGTGTGGACAAGTTGTATTAAGCTACAAGAGGAAAGTTTTACATGTTACAAGGAAAGTTACAAGGAAGCAAGTGAAAAATTGGCTGCAAAAGCAACATACATATACACTTTACCATCCAGCAAGGCGAAATTATCTAAGAAGCAAAATTAAGGTTTGTGGCCTTTATCACCAGTGACAAATGGACCTTGTGGATGTTAAAAATTTGAGTAGATACAACCAAGGAAATAAATATCTACTAACTAGCATTGACTTGTTTTCACACTATGCATGGGTGGAGCCTTTAAAGAGTAAAACAGGCACATCCCTGAAAGCAGCACTTCAAAGCATTTTTAATTTAGGTGGAAAGCCAGCACGTCTTCAAACAGATCAAGGTAAAGAGTTCTTCAATCATCTTGTACAAGACTATTTGAAGAAATTTGGTATTGTGTTCTTTCACACTTATAGTGAACTCAAAACTATTGTTGGAAATGTTTTAATCGAACATTGAAGACAAAGATGTGGAAATACTTTATTGCAAAAAATATGCTACAGATAGTGATGTCCTTTCCAAACTTGTAGAAGCATACAATAATACAAAGCACCGCACTTTAGGCACTGCACCATCTATGGCAGATGATGCCACTGAAACAGAGATACGTCATCATCTATTCCCATCTGTAAAGCCATCAAAAGCAAAGTTTCAAAAAGCGAGACCGAGTGCGAATTAGTAAACTGAGAACAAAGTTTCAAAGATCTTATCTGGGGAGCTGGAGTGAAGAGATATTTACTATTGAGGATGTATTTCCAGGATACCCAACTATGTACACTCTTCATGATGATGAGAGTAGAGTCCTTAAAGGAAAATTCTATGAGGAACAATTACAAATGGTGACTGTGACTGACACTGCCATTTACAGAATTGAAAAGGTTATAAAAAAGAGGATTGTTGGTGGTAATCAAACATATTATCCTGTCAAAGGCTATAATCATAATAATAATAATAATTGCTATCCGTCACTCTTTAACAGTTGGATACCAGAGAGTGATATTCAGCACTAACATGGAGAGTCATCATTTTCATCTTACATTACCCATCAATAGCTCCATGACTGCTTTTCCTACCAATACATTGCCGGATTATAGAGTGAAATTACCACACCCACTCCAGTTAGATTGAGGATGGGAAGTAGGTCTTGCGAAATTCAAGATCCACATACTTTTCACAATGTAAGGACATAACATAATTACATATGATAAAAACATTGGTATATGGTTCCAGGCGCAGATCCAAGGATATTTGAAGGCGGGACTGAAAATGAGGGCGCTTGGGGCGTGGTTCCCAGGAAGCTTTGCATGGTCACGCCCTTCAGATTACCAGAAAACAAGCTATTGGCAAGTATGCTTCAATTGGTTCTTCACCTATACTAGACAAGGCTAACACAAAGAGGAAGGGAGAATACTCAAATGGAAAAA
>JANTCA010000773.1:0-22031 GCA_024741275.1 Chironex yamaguchii
AGACCATTATGCAGTACATCACTGCATGAAACTCCAGATCTCTACGCTAGGTCTCCCTGCATGACAATCCAGATCACTACGCTACACCTTTCTGCTTGAAAATCCAGACCGCTATGCTACACATCACTGCATGACACTCCAGACCGCTATGCTACACATCCCTGCATGACAATCTATATCACAACGCTTCACCTCCTTGCATGACAATCTAGATTATTATGCTACACCTCCCTGTATAACAAGCTGGATTACTACGCTACACGTCCCTGCATGACAATCTAGATCACTGCGATACATCTCTCTGCTTGACAATCCAGACCACTATGGTACACATCATTGCATAAGACTCCAGATCACTTTGCTACACATCGCTGTATGACACTCCAGACCACTGCATGTTACGCTTTGCTGGACTGTCGAAGACATTTGGGACAGAAGCTGTGAACAGTACAGCTTCTTTATCAAATGTATCTTTAACTGTGGACCTTCGAAGAGAGCACGCCATCAAGACTTTATGGGACAAAGACAAGTGTAACCCATATTCGGACCATTGTTTGTAAGTGTTTAGTCCACGTACTAAACGAAAAGAGGACCAATGGGAGTCTAAAAGTATTAAAAATTATTGTGTGAGCTATCGAATTTTATTGCTAAGTCAGGAAAATTATGGCTAGTGGTGATGTTCAGTTTTTAGACTTCTTTTACCGGCCGTCAAAAGCGCAAGATTGTAGATCAGTTTGTCATTGCGTCAGAAAATCATTCTAATGATGGAAATGAAGAAAATAGTAAGCATGTAGTTGAGTGTGAAGAACAACAGCCTGATGGAAACGTATTTTGTAGCTTCAACAGAACTGTAACAAGAGATGTTATCTGACTTCATTACCAAATTCGAACAATGAATTTAATGACTCTATCTATACATGTATACGCTAGCTATGTCATTTACTGAGCTGCTTAGGACCTCTTTGCTCCACTTGCTTCTACGTTGTAATATTGACACCATTGACTGTTGAAATATGCCACTGGTACAAATAATAGGAATAAACTTTTCTTTGAATTATTTGTGGCTTGACATTGATAAATACTCATTTCCTTTCTCAGTCAATTGAAAACGCCTCTTTGAACAATCATCTTTCAACCTTCCACCATGATCCCTGATTGAGTCCTTTTACATTGAGTGAGTGTCTCAGTTTAGCTCGATAACTAAATCTTTATTTTTTCCTGTGAAAAGAGTTGCGTATCAAGTTCTCCTTCAAACATCAAACAAAGCTTAAACTGTATACTTTACAAGCCGAAATCGTCTGACCTCTCGATCGGTAGTAGGTCATTGTGGTTTGTGAAATATTTTCAGTTGCCTGAATAGTGCCTTTGAATAGAAAGAAATCATCAGTGAAATTCTCTTCATTAGGTAATATTACAAACAAAACACTATTAGGTTATTTACCTTATTGCAAAAAATTAATGTATCACGTTATCAATAAATAAAATCATTATCACGCAGAAACCTACTGCAGCCTTCAATAAAATTGCAAATTTTTTGCAGACAATTAACTCAGAGTTATTATCTCATTGCATTGTGGTGGCAGGAAGTTAAAGTGGCTCTAAAAAGGTGTTATAAAAAGGTGTTTTCATTCGGAAACAATATTTTAATATAACTAGTTATGTCGCCAGCCTATATAGCCAAGAGAAGGGTTGAGATTGGGTCTATTTCTATACGGGTATTCTACATCTCCTCTGTTACTGCCAAAACCGTAAACCTTGATAGTTGGACACCCCTCATCAACACTCAAGGGAGCTCGCGTTTCTGTTAAGGTGAAATCCATGTTCTTCCTTTGAAACAAGGAATAATTATTGAAGGAAAATAAGCATTCCAACAACAGTAGAATACGAAGATAAAAGAATGGAAAGACTAAAAAGTTGTTTAGAAAAGATTTTTTACCCAGAAGATTTAAAAAATTCAAATCATACTACACAAGTCTTGCGAGAAATTATTGCATTTAAAAAGCAGTATGACCAAAGTAAACAAAGTGTTACAAATGCTAACTAATATAATATATAAAGCAGTATAATATTTCTAATGTAGGATTGTTGTTTATATTTGATATTCATTCAATAAATAGTTATAATATTAGCGCTGTTATCAGTGCAGGTATCAGTTAATTAGACAACCAGTAAATTAATGCGACATAGAGTTGACGCAGGAGCGATGCCGTGATTTATTCCGTAACTGCGATGAAGTACAGATTGTTACACCACTTATAGAAGCCTATAGTTTTAGTTTAACCCTGTTGGAGAAATTATACCATGGGGCTTTTTTACAGATGAAAAAATGTCTTAACGAGATGTAAAATGTCTCAATCCTACCACAAGTAAGAAACAACATTCCAACAATGTACGAGTAACCGAGTTGCATTGAATCATGATAAAAAGTACGTCAAAATAGAAAACATAGTGAATTTTTACTTTGAACTTCTAAACTCCATGAATTATGATTAGTGGTAATGGTACTCAAGGTTTAGCTAGCTGCGTCTCCTGGTCTGGCACCTTAGACAAGGAAACGTCCTGTCGTCTGGCAAAGACTGGTAGTTCCATCGGACACCTTTGGACAAGAGTGTGACATGAGCGCGGCATCGGACAAAAATGTTGCCGTATACAGGGCTGTGGTACTGTCATCACTCCTGTATGGCTGTGATACATGGACTTGTCACCGCTGCCACATCGAGCAGCTGGAGCAGTCGTATCTATGCTGCCTTCGCAGACTCCTGGGCACTCACTGGGAAGACCAGGTGACAAACCAGGAGGTCCTTCGCTGTGATGATCTTCCTGGTATCGAGGCCTTGATCATGCAGTCTCAATTGAAATTGTCAGGCCACGTAATGCAAGTGGGAGACACCCGTCTTCCAAAACAACTCTTCTGCTCCGAGCTGCCAAGAGACACAAGAAAACAGGGAAGCCAGATAAAACAGTACAAAGACTCCCTTAAGAAGTCTCTGCAGGCCTGGAACATCCCTGTCAGTGGCAAGGAAGGACTGCCAACCGTACTACCTGGAGTCAGTCCATACTGTCAAGTGTCAAAACCTTTGAGCAACGGCGATTGGAGCAGCTTCACGTCAAACATCAGGTCAGAAATGACAGGAAAGTGAGCCTTGCTGCTGCCGTAGCCTTCCGTGTGCGGACCAATCAATGCATCGGAGTTTGGGTGGCGATCACAACTGAGGCGCCACTGAGATCATCGTCCCTTCGCGATGGACATCCATGATGATGATGATGATAGTGATGATGATGGTATTAAGGTCTATGCCAATATACACATCGTCCGTCATATCTCTAATTCTAACAACGCCATCAATGAGACCAGCAAATTGGGAGTTCATTCACTTCTCATGGACCAAGAGATACGGAATTGAAATTCCAGGGAAATACAAATTATATACTTTTGAAGTCGGGGACTTTCTGGAGTTCTGTCCGTCACATTTCCATGTATAGACGTCTGGGACTGCTTCAAGGACGGCTAAGCAAGGAAATTTTATGGGTTATGTTTAATTGCTACATTTTTCGTGTAGAGTTTCCACGGACCAGGCATTGAATGGTTATTTTAAGATGACAGTAAACAAAAATAAAATCTATTTATATAAGAATGGAGACAACAAATTTCATGAAAACATTACAGGTTAGACACAAGATCACAGTAAGTGTCATGTGTATTTAAAATGGTGCAAAAGTGAAATACACATGAAAGGTGTTAAAGTCTAAAGTGTATTTTTCATATAAAATTTGCAAAATTTAAACACTTCTCGTAAGAACATTTCAGTCGGATATTTATGTATGTGTTTACGCCAAACTAGTAAGAACGTCACATGCACGGCTGGGTGACACGACTAAACACTTTATGGAGTCAGTGGAAGCCATGTAAACAGGAGCTTTATCATGACATGAGTCGTATGCTCATAAAAAGCATACGACTCATGTCATAACAAAGCCCCTGTCTACATTACTTAAAACTTTGTTTAGTCCGTGGCTCGGAAAAACAAATTTTATCTCCCTAGAGAGCAATCATCTCGTTCTACAAACTCGAAATTGAAGAGAACTTTCATGAGTTCTCCTTATTTATTGCAAAATACACATACGTCTACAGTGACGACAATTGCTACGTTTTAATTTTGCCAAGTGATCTTCAGACTAGAAGTCTATCAGGTTTACTTGGACCATTCCAAATTCATTATTGTCTTTTCCAAATCACTTTTTCTCTGTGTTTTTACAAGTACAATTTTATTCTGCTTTTCGCTAAAAATTAACCTTAATGAGCTGCTGCTGCAGTCCTAGGCAACGTCTACTCTAGTAGCAAACTCATCCGTATTAGAGAAAAATTTCATTTTCAGTATTCTTTCTAATAGTTGAGTTCGTCTTGTAGGATATTCGGATGTCTTAATTACTTAATCTATGATTCACTGACTCAGTTTGAATCATGTTATAGATAGCAGCTCACTGCCAGGAATGGATAGTCACCCTGGTAGTCCACTAAGCTCTTGATTTTTAGATGTCTTTTTAGATTGTGCTGTTCACCAAACCAATTGGTTTCAATCTACTCATAGACATAGCATAAAACTGCAAGATGATTTTGTCACCATTAAGCCCAGGCATTTCATATCACCTTGTTATTTATTAGTTAATGTTTTTTTACATCTATTCAGAGTTGTATCTGTCTTTTTGTTGCGCATTGTACTAAAATACCACAGATACTTCTGTAATGATGTCTTAACTAACAATTTCTTTGAAAAAGTCCATAGTTTTTTTTGACGAAAGGTCAGAAGAATAGTTTAATAGTTAAAGGCGTGTCTCTTTCTTTGAAAATTATCAGCCTGGTTCTAATATTTATTAGCAGAAAACAAGTCGATTTCTTCAAACCTACAGAAGTTGTAAAATGCTGCTTGATCACAGAGAACACTTGAACAAGGTTTCAAAAATTTTTATACATTTCTGATTTGTCTCATTTAAAGCTGAGGGACAGGACGTAAATAATAGCGACACAAATGAACAATCTTAAGACTCATGACTCAAAGGACTCTGGTTCAAATCCACATTGGTAAAAATTAGTGTTACTTCCTAGGAAGTACTAATGTCTGACCTTTCTGTTGTAATCTTGCCATTAATTGTGTTCAAAAGTATAGTATGTCAGATTAAGATTTATTAGCATCAAGAAGCGTGATGCACCCTCGGGGTATGCAAGTGCCGTTAGTCTTATAAACAAATTATCAAAGAGAAACAAGCAAGCCACACAGATGGGAGCAAAAATGACGTAAACAATTTCACACTGTTGTCTTTAACAGAAACAATATCTTCCCTTATACGTAGTAAACTTGCAAACGATGAGCATATCGTTTCTTTCACATTTCGTGCGATTCCCATGGAAATTACACATTATAAACCTTGGATTAATGGATGAAATCTACTACTCGTTACTAATCGTTTATTTTTACGTCTTAAAACCACAACAATTGAATAACATACTTTTTGTAAAGCACAAAAAAATCTGTCTTTAAGTTGTATCTATAGATAGGTTAATAGTGATAATCAGTGTGATAAAGTAAATTCAGGGTTTTCTAAATGCAACGATAACACCCGACGTTTAAATTGCTATGTATATGGAATCAGTCAAAATCTTACAAATACACCATCACACACTGAACACGCTGTTGTTGTACAATGCCTGGCTTTTGCCAACGGAAAACAAAAGTTTAACACCAAGTCTTACATGCCTGGACAGGAGTAACCATCATCCATTAAAACAAGGCTTTTTCTCAAAACACTTTAATTACTCAACATTTAAACAATAAGAGGATGTTTTGTACACACCAGGGATCCTATTTCCACTACAGACATCAAATATTTAGGATGAATTTGATAACTTATCCATCTTAAGGCGTTTCAAGGCAAGTTACTGTACAGAAAATAAAATATACATAGACTATTGTGCCTTATTCTTTGCAATCATACTTTCATGATCCATAAAATTCGTACTTTAAAATAACACTATACTGTTTATCTCAGTTACAAAGCCACGCCATCCCTCGCACACCAGCAGACATCTAGTACATTTTCCTGTATAACTGCAGCGAACAATCTATATAATTGTCTGCAAGTCTCCTACGCTTCCTGAAATTTAATCCTTTTTAATGAAAAACTGACTCAAGAACAGCGGCAGAATTGACTCTTGCGATGCCGTACAATGAACATGTCTTTCTCACAGGTACTTGCATGTGCCGACCTTTCCGTCTTCCAACAAGACAGTCAGACAGCTACGCGCCAGAAAGCTTATCTTTTTTCCCGATCTGCCTTGCGATCTCACAAATCCTGTCGGCAGAAGATTAAGTGTGTGTCGACTAACAGAGCCATTATTCCCTTCACTACCAAAAAAAGCTAGTTTGCGTCTTTAACAATTATAACGACCCCTTACAAAGTTCTTAGAGCAAGTAAAATAAGGGCACTTCCGTATCTTTACAAGAGAATGCATATCTAAAACCCTGTGCTCTTTTCATGGCACTTAGACTTGTTTTGATGACTGTAAAAACAACATTTTACTTCTCCGCCTCTCACATACATGTCTTATCAATGTTGCCACTCCTTTGTGGCATGTTTACGAAAGCTTTACACATTCTCACCATGATCTTACATCCAACTGTTTGCGCTTGTTTATCAAAAAGGCATTTAGGCCCTACCCACAAGTTACTGATCGTATGATGTTAACTGTGCTGTGATTATGTTCAAAATTACTGATAAACACAAACATTTCATGCCTTTGCTCTGGTCATAAGTGAATGCTTTTAAATTTAGCCTTATAGTCTTGATAGCACTGGAGTAAAATAATGAAACATAACCAGGGAATATTTAAACAGGAAAGATACAACAAAGACAAGAACCTATAAAAAATATCAGGTAAGCTTGAAAATGCAGCACTGTATAAAGGACAGCGTAGAAAATACAGAAAGCCCCCAAAAGGCAACAGGAAACGGGAGGTGCTGTACTTAACCCTGATTCGCTTCTATCCTTTATCAGAAAACAGACATTGACTAATGATTGTGAATATAGACCTAACAGGAGATCAATCAATCAAGTTTCATCGAATCGCATGCGACTCCTACTGACTGTTTATGGAGCATAGTCACTCCTGCCTATTCCTTGCCAGTGTTATTAGTTGTCTCGGACTCTTACCGGTCTCTTTCTCCACTCTGTCTAGCCATCTCATCCTCTGTCTTCCTCTTCATATCCTGCCTTTTTCCCTTGATAACATGTCTTTTTCCATACTGATGTCCTTCGCTATGATGCGTCCAAAAATGCAACTGTTTCAGTTTTCTGTCTTTTGCCTTCAACGTGGTAATTAATTACTTCGATCAGGTCCAGCTTAGCTTTGTTTGTTATTCTTGCAGTCCATGGTATCCTCAATGCTTCAAATTTTAGTCGTAATTTATGACAAGTTTGTGGATTAAGTTAAGCTTTATAACTATTATTTAAGCAAAGACTTCCTAATGCCTCAATTATTCTGCGTTATCAAATAAAGCCGATGCACTCCAACCTCTTTTTGTACTGTTCCTTTTCCAAGCCATGGAACCATTCCATCACTAGCACAGATTATGAGAGAATCGGTCAGAGAAGGATGTAGCCCTATATTTGAATTCAATAGTTCTGTTTCCTCAATTTGTAGACTGTAATTTTCTCATAATATACATAATCACAGATGTGGTGCATGTCATTTATCACATAAGAGATCTCATTGATGCAAAAATTGAAATGAGTGCTACTACCAGAAAAAGGAACAAAGCAAACACAAAATTCTTTGGCGCCTTCTCTGAATACATCTCGATAACTTTTACCACCGAGGTCCGCATATTGAGGTATGAATGGTTCTATAACCTCATCTCTAGATAACGGGAGAAGGATCTGTGTTGCTAGGACCAAAGGAAAAGGAATCAAGGTAGCTCAAAAGCTCCCTATTCATGATGTGATCAACTTCAATTATACATGGGATGAATAGTTGATTGCGTAAAGTACTGATCCTTCAATTTTAAGTCCTAAGACGCCAGGAATACACTGTAGGCATGCAAGAAAAAGTGCGAGATGACGTGCTTAATTATGATGACTTGCAATTTAGATTAGACGTAAGCTATTGATAACTGTAAAAATGCACATGTTAAGAAGATACCTTTGCAACACACCTCAAGGCCAGCAACAAAAGAATCGACATGGAAATTGAAATGAAAAATTTGAAAGCCGCGGGAGAAATTCTGGCTCAAATTCGATCGGAGTCTAGTATCGATGGCCATCTCGTTGAGGCCAGATACGTTGATCCACAGTATTGACACAACTGAAACGGAAACATGGAAGAACGTTCGTTACAACAATCACAGTTTATGCTCCAAAGAGTCAAATGTACTGATCAGAGTTGTTACAAATTCTGTACGAATTACCTTACCTATTTTCCTGAGAGATTTAATGGCCTGGAAATTTCTGAAGAAAAATTTGGATCATTATTCCAAGCCATTTTTAGGGAAATATGCGGACATAAGTTTTGTCCCTCTTTGCAGAAAGTGGACGAAAAAGGAAAAGCACTATCCAAAAACATATGTTGGAAGTGTGATGAATACCACTCAACCATCAAGGCAAGAACTTTGACAAAAGAACGTGTGTTGGTTATGAAGATGAAAGCGATGATGAAAAGTCCAAAGAAGAGGAAGATAAAGAAAACAAAAAAGATTATATTGAGGTATAATTCATTGGTGACAATAATATGGAGATCATTGGGGACAATGAAGCCTTTTAATCTATTTACTGACGTTATTTACTATTTACTGATCAGTATATGTGCTTATCGACATAGGATTGTGAATGCTAAAACTGAACATCTTTATTTTACTTAACAAGGGGAGGTAGAGGTGGTGAGAGAAATCTGATATTAGCACATGGGGGGTACCTCTAGCTTACAAGTGCTGACAAAGGGGGAGGCGGGTTTAAAGTCCCCAAAACCTACTGTCATAATATGTGAACAATCCAAAACAGTGTGGAAATGGGTTATTAATAGAGTTCCGAGCAACAACTAGATTGATCGTTTGGTTCAAGTATGATACTGTTGAAGAAATGGTCAGAATGAAAAAAAGGTATGGCCTAAACCAGAAGATTATGATTTGTATGAAGGAATTAGAATGGTCATGGTCATCTCACGAGTGATGGCATTAAGGACTGGAAATTAATGGCGGCTCGGAAAAGCATGGGAAGATTGTCTATTGACGACATCGGGATGAGAGAAGAGACTTAAAACAAACACACCATCAGAACGGTGGCCAATTGGCAGGACATCTAGCCACAATGCCCAACAGTAGATGGACTGAAAATTAACACCTAGGGTAAGAAAGAAAGCAAGAAGAGTCAGATAAGACAATTGAACAAGTTGTAAGATATTGTAAAATGTAACAAGATTTGTGGACGCCATACATTAGAGAGGGCATAAACGATAAATGAGGATGATGATGACGATCATTCCGAGGTGATAATGTTGATGATAATGATAATGGTCGTGAAAATTGATTGGCGATGATGATTATGATGGTTGTTATGATATTCGTGGTCATCTGTGTGTGGTAATGACCATTATTGATGATAATTATAAGTGAGATCATAATGATGATTATGTAATGGTTATTAACGATGATTGGTGATGATCATAATGAATGATGGTTATAATAATGATGGATGATGATAATGATGGATGATGATGATAATGATGGATGATGATGATAATGATGGATGATGATGATAATGATGGATGATGATGATAATGGATGATGATGATGATGATGATAATGATGGATGATCATAGTAATGATGGATGATGATAATAATGATGGATGATAATGATGATGGATGATTATAATTATGATGGATGATTATAATTATGATGGATGATTATAATAGATATGAATGATGATAAGACTGATGGGTGACGATAAACATGATGATGATTGCCTCTTTAAATGATACCTATGAGGAGCTAATTTTCGCCATTACTCCTCTGTCAAATGCCGATGATTGAGCCTTTCTTCAACGATTGATTGTTGCAGCAATTAAGATAAAAAAGTGAGAAAAAGGGTAACAATAATAGTTATTGATTATTGAGACAATGTCTTTTTACATAAAAGTGTTTTTAGAAAAATACGTCCTGATTTTTTTTGGTATGACATCAACATCCTATGGTATATCTTGGACATACTGTACATACTCTCTGTATTATTAACATAAATTAAATTATTCAGCGTACGTATGTCTCTTTTCCTGAAAAATATTAACGTGGTTGTCATATTCATAAGTACATTAAGTGCAAACTATTTCAGAAACATCAATACCACTTAGTACACAAGATAAGAATGGTTAATCTTAGTACTAGTATGAGTAGGGTTACGGTTAGAGTTGCAAAATGTGTAATTGTAGAGCTCATTCGGTTGATTGGAGGGAGATGTTTATTTACGTTCACTGTTTATGTTCTGAGGGTGGGGTTAGTTTCTCTGATTACCAGTGTAGTCTTAATATGACATAAAAGACCATTCTTCATGGAGTACCATATCAGAGACTGACGTTGGCTATCATGCACCTGAAACCATTTCGGTCACCCGACCACTGCAGACTCTCCACTGTACTACACCCAGCAACCGAAGCCAGTCCCACCAGATAATTGAGTCTTTTTCGTTTTCTCCTCTCACTCCTCGACCTTGTCCTCCTTTACAAGCTTCCGCGATCCTGCTTTTCTCACCACGTGTCCAGTGAACCTCAGCTGCCTTCTTCTGATGGGCAACATCAAGCTCGTTTCCATTTTCATTCGAGATTATCTTCATCCAGGATATTGGCATCATTCTCCGTTAATACCACCTTTCCACTGCTTCTAAAATACCATAGTTTCAGGAAAAGCTTACAATTAAAAAATACCAATAGACTCTTTATCTCTTGTTTATATCCAACTTTAATTCCCAGTTATTCTGGAACTTTTTATTTTTGCCTGTCATTTCATTCTTGTCATGAAATATTCTCTCAATCGTTCTAAGTTATATGTATTATGGATATTAGAACTTATCAATGAGAGGATTAGCTTACAAAACAAAATGCAAAGCCTTGTGAAATGGGAAAGACCCCGATCAGTAAGCTTCATTGCTATCATTATAATGGAAACACTGGGCTAGTATGGGCATGTGATGTCAAACGATCATTTGTGACCAGTAAAGCGGGCCTTGGAAAATATTCAGACTGTAAATGTGTCAATGGACAGGCCACCTGCCTACTGGTATTAAACAACTAAGCAGCTAATAAGGATCTATGGATTGAATAAAGACTACGATGAAACAAGAGAACAAGGTGCCCAGTCGCGGTATCCGCCCATTTGAGAGAATTACACCTAGGTCCTTACATGTGACGATGGCAGTAATAGTAATAACAATAAATATAATAATGACAATAATTATGATTATGATAATAATAATAATAATAATAATAATAATAACAATAATAATAATAATAGTGACAATGATAATGAAAATTATAATCTTGATACGGTTGCAAGTTGTTATCAATATTGGGTTAATCTGGACTAGTCTAGTAAGCCTCTAAATATTTAGAGCCTATTTGGACTAGCAATACCTTTTCTGCTATCTATAGATGAATCCTCGTCGATATGAAGCAGATACTGGGCAGGTTGACACGAGAAAAAGGCTGAGCAGTAGTTTGGCCTGACACATCTTTGCAGACACTTTTTAGGATAAATAATGTGAACATAGTCAGTTTGTCATGGTGCATGTTAAGACCTTCAATATTTGTAAACCTTTGAGCAGTGTACACAAAACGGCTTTATGGTATGTTTCTTTCTTAGTCTCCCCTTACTCTGCTCTAGATAACTCCTCCTCTTACTCACTTCTGACTCTCTTAGTCACTCCCTGCTTACTCTTCGTCTTCTCTTAGTCTCCTCTTATTTACCTTGAGCATCCTCCTCGTCTCGTATGTCTTCAATTTTCACAAGAAACTACACATCCTGTCCAACACAAGAATTTCATCTTAAACTCAAAGCAATATAGTATTTAAGAATACCGTGATCGTTACCCTATAATACATTACATTACATGACACTAAAGCTGAATTACACGAATTTGCCCAATAATTGCCTTATGACCCCTGATACTTCTTTGCATGTTTGGAAATATGGCGGAAAGATGGCGGCAAAAAGGTGGTAAAAATACCTGATTAATAAGACACTACACCGCTTTCACTTAAAACACATTATATACAACACAGAGTCCATTATTAGCGAGACTGCTCAATGCTATGAGAACTTTGAGTCCATTATGTATCGTTACAGGGCATTGTAGTAAATTCAATTAAATTACCACTGAGTGTAATCAAATTATCAATACTTTTGTTAAATTCAATCACTTTAACGCAGAAAGGATTCTAAATATAAACACTATCTCAAGCAATCTTAAATCCCTCGTCTTTATTGTTACTTTGCCGTGTAAAAATGACATCATCACGGAAAAATTTCCCTCCAAATATTCGATATTTCGTTGTCATGGTGATACAGACTTAAGTCATTTTGCCCCGACTTTATTCTTTGATGACTTCCTGTCCGGAAAACTCCTTTTGACTTGATACAAGATCTCTGTCTTCATTGTTTACAAAGATAAAATTAGATTGGGCGTATTGTTTGGTATCATTGACATAATTTTGTACTTGAGCTTCTCTCACTCTGATTCTTCCTTAGATTTCTCTTCTCGATAGCGAAAGTTCTCAACTTTCCTGATTACTTACAATTCAACACAGTAAAATAAAATGAAGAAGAATTAGATATAATGACATCATATCTTGAGTATGGCAGAGAAAAGAACACAAATATGGAAGTCAAGTATGTGCGAAAAAGCGCCGTAAAAGTATCATCGAATCATCGAATTTAAAAGTATTCATCCACAAAAGCTTGCTCATTTTTAAGCTGAAGCCCAAGCTTCGATTTAATTTTTACTTGTTCTTTCTCTTTCTTTTCCTTTTCGTCGGGTTTTTTTGGAGTCCTTCGTTGACAAATTTCAGAAGTCGTTATGTTTCTGGTGAAGTTAACTTATTGATATTTGTTTTATGATACGATATCAACGCTATTACTTCTCATTCTCCATCATTTCCATTTTAAAGACAATAATAATATCGGTACTAATCATATAGCTATGATCACATTTATTCCACGTAAATCCCATATTATATATTATTGTTCCATATATTCATCACTTATTGAGCAAAAATTATTTTTCAGGTATAACTACTGTATAATTCCACACCAGTATCTTTTTCCAGTCAAATATATAGGCAGTGGGATTACAGTGTAATAATTTAGTAAGGATACTTACTATCAACTGTCATGACAACACCAAAGGAGATCTAATCAACTATAAAACAATTGCTGTATCAAGAGAAGCCATGCTTAAAAGGCAAGATAAAGATTTGTCAGATTTATAATTGTACAATAAGATAAGAACGATTAATTATTCTGAAAGTATCATTTCCTATTATATATTTACTCATAAATCTCTTCGTTTGGTAAATACACTCCTATATCTGTTAATATAGATGTCTTGTATGTTTGCCACTGTGATATAGTGATATACAAGTCATCACAAATCGAAAATACTATTGGTGAGAGCTGGTAACGGGAGCCCAGACTCATGAAGAGCTTACTGCCTAGTAAAATTCCTTAACCCTGGTATGGGGATAAGCTACGCCCGGTTAACGCTATGCTACAAAGAAGGTATACTTGCAACTTTGTAGTGTTTTAATAATTTCAAATGTACTCGAAAAATGATATAAGTCAACTCAATGTAATCTACCCAAAGCATTTAAGTTTTCACTCGATTTTTGGTTCATCGTTTTATAACAAGAATTCGTTGTCTTCATTGCTAACAGAATTATCATTGTTGGATTAGAATGCCGAAAATCTCATGAGAATCATATACTCGCAACTTCTCATAACACTAGTGACAGAATGCTTTTGACGTCAGTCCAAATTTTAATTTTACCACAGTCAAATTCGAAAAGATCGTTTGGAATATACACCTCTTCGTATCTGAATGGGACGGCGAGACGACAATGAAAACGTATTCACAAAATAATGATAATGCAGAGGGGCTCAGAATTTGTCTGTTTACACACTACAATTCTACTCAAAAGGTTGAAATTCCAACCCCTTTTATTTGGTAACTATTAATTATTTGTCACTCGTTTGATAAAGATTAAGGAATTATGGAAAATGGTTGGATTTGAAACATTTTTACGCTTAGATTACTTGATTTGATTCTATCAACAAGGCAGGAGAGTGAGAATAATGTTGAATTGCCTTAGGCGTACAAATTTGGATATTCGGAAATACTTTTATTAGCTAATGTAGTAATGGCACGTCTCATTAAGTTTTAAATGAATAGATTGTCTCGTTTCGTTAAGAACGCTTGAACAAGCTGGTACTTTTGCAGGTTACTAGGGATTATCATGAAAAGCAAGAATATGCAATATATCGTGTGTTAAGTTCTTGAAACGAGAAACTATTTGGATATAATTGCAAAACAAAAACAAAATCCCGGATTGAAAAAACAACACAAGATTTGTACCATGGACACTGTATTGTGGATGAAATCATGAGGAAGTAGCAACAAAATGTGGTGACTATCACAGATGTTATTGTTTGAGCTGAAGCTATGGATAAACAAGTAGTGGTCGTACAGGTTTGCCTTTTTAAAAGCTTAGCGTTCTTTTTATTTTTTGACTTGGATTTTTTCTGTTAGTGTACCCCCTGGTTTTCAATCGAAATAGGTCATGCCCAGACACGTGCGAAGAGGGAAGTATTGAGATGCATATGAGAAAGGAGTTGCTAGACAGACCTATCTTCATTCAAACTGATGATTTTCATAAACAATAACTGATTCAAAGTAACTATAGGTATGAGAGACTCCTTTATTTATTTGTCGAATTCACTTATAACATTTTCTGATGTCCAACTATTGTAAAGACTTAATACATATATACCGTAGTTGATAACTTGACTTTCTTAAGTATTAGGAAAACACACAATCGCTATTTTGAACAGCTCGACATAAACTTAGCTAGTAAAATATAAAAGAGTAAGTCGGTTCGACAAGTTTGGTATTCTGGGTGACCAATTAGACGGGAAAGTACCTTCTGATTAGAATACAACAGCAGGATATTGTTGGAATGTCAAAAACAGAAGAATAAAGTGATCTTGGACAGTGTGATATCGTTTAACCGAGTTTAGCAACATCTTACAGCCTACAACATCAAGTAATCAAGAAGACAATAAACATTTTATTTTTTGGACTCCATTTTTAACATAGAAGTCCCCCTTTCTTTGCAGCAAGAAAAATTAAACGGACACAAACGTTGACATAACAAATGATATAAATGGGCTATCGGATGCCATTAACAGAGCATGTTACTTCAGTATCAGGTCAAGAACAATTAAGTTTACTAACAACATTAATTAGCCAAGGAAACAAACTACAGCAGTGAAATGGGCAATATTTATTAGCTGAACAATTTTGCCGTCTGATTTTCCATCGTGGTAACGAAACAAGGACATTTCAATGAGGATAATATCCTGAAGCTCTATTTTGCCAGCAAGGATTGTTATGGAATATTATTGAGTTCTGGTTAGAAATACTGTGGGAATAATAAACATGTCAATGTTTTAATCGAAAGCAAAAGATTACGGTAAGATAAACCTTTGAAGCATGTTATTATATCTCTTATTTTAACAACTTATTCTTGGTAAATTATATTTATCCATCATTTGCACGTAGTGACAAAACAAATGTGTAGCTTCGTAATTTATGAAGTGAAATTTCTTGTCATCGACATTGAGTTCTAATACATTCTTAACTTAGCAACTTTGTGTTTTATTTACATATTGGCGCTTAAATAATGTCTCGGCGCTTTTAAATGAAATAATTTCATGGTGATTGAGAACTGGTTGGTTTACGAAGGATAGACACCCGTTAATTCTAGTCGGATTCGACTTAAAAAGGAATGAAATAAATTCGGCACTACTTTGAGATATATTGAAAAGCTTTCCTGTTACACTGACCACAGAAAAACCAAAATTGAGCAAGTAGATCATTGAAAATTTTGTAAACAGAGTTAGATTTTGCGAATCTTAATTTGTAGTGTGTTTGTTATTAAGGATAGATTGTCTTTTATATGGTAACCAATTATTGCTGGGTTAATGTCCGTGTAAGTCAGAAATAAACTTGCTTGATTAATGAAATCGATCTGTAATGAAGCCGGTACCTAGACACGTATCATATTTTTAAATCATTTTAATTAACAATAACATTATGATAGAGTGATTTAGTATCGATCGACCTTACTGTGACTGATATCTGATAATGCAGTCAGCGAATGGATTGTTTTCAAATCCCAACTTAGTGATAGTTAACGTAAAACTGAAACGGCCGAAATTTTAGCCAATTGCTTCTAAACTTGGCTTAGTCAAGAGATACTTGAAATCGTGTACTCTCTTCAAAACATTAGAGATTGAAATAACATAGACAAAAGCATGTTGAGAGCACACTGTGTTTAATGATATGAGGCTATCGTGAACTCAACTTTGTTGCAATCTGTCATTTTGGTACAAATCACGATTTTCAATTGTTTATGTTCAGATCTGAATTTGAAATCGACTCCGGTGAGATTTCTACTGACCCAATCGTTCAAATTCGGCGTTTCAGGCCAACGTGATGTAATTGTTTGGCAATAATATTAATATACCTCATATTAAAATTCTTACGCTTTTTAAATACAAAAATTGATCTGCGGTCAATACAATGAACTCAAACATACGTCTATTTCTCATCTCGAGCAAGCGGACAAGAGCGTTACAGGGCCAAACTTTGACATAAACGAGCCATATTTCACGATAGGGGTAGTATCTACTCATCATGTATTTGTTTTGAAAAGGCTAATGCTCTTTTATAATATATTATTTTGCTTTGCGTATGATAAAATCATTCATATAGATGTAAAGATGTGATTTTCATTAAGTTAGACTAATGTTCACTTTGTGTTGACATCAAGTAGGAAAATGGACTTTGTTTGAAATACTGTTATTTCAATGTAGCTTAACCTTGACCTTTCCTGATTATGTGAAGAAATGAAGCGCATAGGAAATGGGGGTTAAGAGATCTTTCGAGAATATATTTAGATCCTTGATATCAAAAGCGTCTCTAAATTAGTTGTGGGGTAGGCCCACACTAAGATAAATGAACAAAGACAGAACATTGGGATGAGTTAAGAAAACAAAAAAGCTAATTTTGTATCACACCTGAACTTTCATATTTGTTCATACAATCGTTGCTTTTCCCTACTTTTCCTACCATAAATCCCCCAGTCAACTTGTATGAAAATCGTTTCCCCTTAAGGGCGTTGGCAAATGTGGGTGTTTAACGTGTTATCAAGGGGGGGCATCAGTTGCGAAGAAAGAGCGTGCTCGGACCAGTTTTAAAAACTGCAGTGTCGGCAATTTTATTTTCCTGTGTTCATGCAGCTTTGAATCGCAATTGTAAAGGAAACTTACAAAACATAAGCAAGCAAAGGACACTGTCGCACATAAATATAGGAAGGTATGAATTGATCAACATTTCAATTCCACATATGTTCACTGTATTTATTTGACACAATAATATTTTGGATATTACTGTTATTCTTGTTTTTTTGCTGCCGAATATTACTTGACACGGAGATCACGAGTTTTTTGTAATAGTAAAGCGCATTGGAACTAACAGATCACTCATTTTACGTCTTTTTGTGTGTTTTGTTTCGCAAATCCTTATTTTTTTGGCTGACAACATCCATTTAACCTTTGTTGTTATTTATATCAAAATATCTAACTAGTAAAATATGCTTGTGCGCCAATGTCATTAATGTCACTGTGGTATGATGTTGTCCTTGTGGTATGGTGGTGATTAAGGAAAGGCGCTGACCCTGGGGCTAAAATACTTTCTATTCTGTAATAAGATGTTTATCGGGGAACGGTAACTTTTACAGATTCCATCCATGCTGTTTTCCGAGTGTAGTTACCTCTTTTTCTTCTCGCCCTTATTTTGCAGCATGTTTGTTTGCTCAAATTCGATTACTACCTCGTAAAGAAGCATTACTTTTGCCACTACATGACAACACCTTTTTAATTTACAGTCCTTGTGAGAGACGCAGATTTGAAAACGGTTCACACATTTAGATCAAGCAGTTTAAGATTTTTAGCCATAGCATTTGAGAAACGTTGGAATGGTTCATAATTGTAAATCAAACTTTAATTTGACCCCAAATTCCCGTGATCACTTTGTGCATTGTACTGTCATCTCAGTTCCTCCGACTTAAGGCATTATTTTGTGAGTTGATCACGCAGTGTTTTGATCTCGTGAACTTAATGGTCTATTTTTAAGTCTTCGTAGTTTTATAAGCAACAATCTCAACGAGTTAAGGCTGATGTTTTTCGTGACAACGAACTTGGAAGTGTACAACTCGCTACAGCCTCCGCCTGGTGAACGATTAAGAGCGATTCACAGGACATCTTGAAAATTCTCCAGTCACTGTTTGATGATACAATTAATATGATTTTTTTATTTGCATTGCTGATCGTACTGTTATAAAAAGTGGAGTTCAGATGTGTGCTCTCTAAATCAAAATCGTTCTCACCAGTCCCTTCTCCGTCTTGATACAGTGTACTCATTTCCGTCTAAATTCCAACAGTAAAGTCTCCTATCATCCACTCTTTGTATTTCTATAAATTGATTGCTATTAAATGACTTATAGTAATCTTTGGTCTTCACTGATGAATATTAAATGTTAACTTGCCTGTTCGTCCTCAACGGATACTTTGTCAGAACCGGAGTCCTATATAAAAGATTCGCTGATCATTTACTATCGTCATAATAAGGATTGATTACATTCCGTACACCTAATCTTTTACATCAATGTTGCATTATTTAACTCAAAATCAAATAACATAGTCTTAATTAGTTCAGATGGCAAATATTAAATAACCAAACAAGATCATTTAATTGTATTCACTTTCGTAACTCATACGTCAGCAAAACCTAACGATATGATGGCGAGAAAGCAGAATACACTTGTGTGTAAATATTTAATATTTTCTTTAATTTCTTTGTATTTTATGATGTTTGGCAGATTACATTTGACCTTTAGATGACAGCTTTGTGATAACTGTCCTCACAGTTACATATTTTGTGGTTGATTTTAACACAGTTAGCTAATAGACCCTGAAATTGGTATGTTATGTACAAATCTTATTAATAATTTGATTGATGTGTTTTTTATCTATTTTTATTACACTGTGCTGAATAGTCATATATATTATTTTACTCTTAGACTATGTATGTTTGTTTTTACTTCATATTTTGTTTTGGTGGACATAAGCCAGGGTAGCTTGTTGTCTACCGACCATTCACTGTGACCTTCCCGAGAGTGACTTGTCTTCGCTAACTCCGATGAAGACTGGAGTTGCCCAAGGAAGCGAACATTCTAGTATCTGCTGCTGATGACGGGGTCTCAAAAGTGATTTTTCCCGCACTTTTCGCAAGCGTAGTCGATGAGTGAAAAACACAGGTCCTCAACCTAAGAGGTTCTACATCTATTGGATCCGAACGCGCGACATCTTGCACATGACAAGAGAATTATGCAATTGGACGACCTATGTTACTTTACTTGGTTGCGCGTGGTTACTTGCATTATTTGCGTTTCTGTACAGCGCGAGACAGATAAAGGTAACAAGCAAAAATTGCCATACGATGCTCCATTACATTAAATTTGTTATGCGAGAAAGCTGCTGTAGTCTTGCGGATAAGAAGAGGACATTCCATGTCAGTATTTGCGAGTTCGAAATCCTTGTCAGCACAGACATAGGTGAGCAAAGGTACCGTATTTCCTCATTTGTAAGTCTACCTTCAAGGGGGCGCGCATTTACAGATCCGCGCTTTTGTATTATTTCCTAAAGCAACACAAAAACAACTCAATCAACGCCCAAGTTGCTGGTATACGAAAGCGCGAAGTCGGCTTGGTTATCCCAGCGCGATACACGGCAGACACAAAACACGAAAAGACTGCCGTTACGCTGCAAGCAGAATAAAAGAAACAAAAGGAACTATTGAGCCAGTTAGATTTTTCTGTAGAAAAGATGCCTGTAGCTGTAGATTTCTGGCTAACTTTCCTATGGTTTAATTGGTATAACATGTTTTATTCGAGTCGTTCAGTCTATCTTCTTTTCATTCTCTCTATTATCGTTGGTAAATCTTAATTATTAGGGAACTCTCTTCAGGGAAAGCGTTGATGCAGGGGGGGGGCATTTTCTCGAGGGGAGGCGCTCTTTCGAGGAAATACGGTAATTGAAGCTTTCTTTCATACAGATCTCACTTTCCGAAACTCTCGCATGTTAAACAGATGCGCTCTACGTCCATCCCATGGAAACGAGCTCCGCTCAACAGCCAGGATGTTACTCACAAGCTATACAAGCCAACGATTTCGTTCAAACCACTTACTATCGTAAATTACGCCACACAATTTCTGTCACAAAAGTTTAGAGTAACGAGCCCACGAGTTACAGACAAGAAAGTTTAATGCAACAGAATAATCCATACACTAAACTTATTTTCTTTTGCCAGTATTCAGAACATTAGCCAGTCGATTGTCTAGAATGACTACAGTCAAAAAAGTGATGGCTTCGTGTCTCAGTCTTCATTACTGGACAATGTTTACTGCTTTTATGTTCTTCCCCAATATGTTGATGAGAAGACAGAAAGCAACATGGCTGTTTGCGTTGGATGCATAACATTGCTTTGTAACGTGAAAAGAAAACGATTCTATAGCAAACCCTGAGAAAAACTTTTGACGGCAAATGGAAACAAAAAAGTCTGTCTCTTGTATTTATTGAAGCCGACATTTTAGAGCCAGTGAATAAAATCGGTGTCGTTTTTACCGATCTTTTGTCCCTCGGTAGACATCTTGACTTCCACCGGAGACAACCAGCTCAGAATTTACACAAGAATCTAACTGTGTTGCGTCTGTAGACGAAAAGTGATTTCTTAAGGCTTTTCATAATCGTCATTAGATCACTGACGAACCGTTAACAAGTCTTCTACCCTGTTCTTTAATCCTTGTGTAACATTTATCCTAATTCACATAAATTTCATAATTCCCGCTACCAACACTTCTAAGCGTAGAAGAATAAGACATTGTCAGACGCAAAATAAATACATGTTCAAGGAAGGTACAGCCATTTTACTACGCTTCCTTCGCGAATACAGAATTGACTTATTGTTTACAAGCGATGAACCAAATATGGTTTGGGATTTCCCCTAATACTGTCATGTGGCTCTTTGTAACAGCTGGGTATTAAATTGATGGAGTGAATTCCTGAGAAATAATTTTATAATAATTATTCAAGGTGCATGAAAAAATGAAGTCTATGAGTATTTGTGTTATACTAGGGTGCAATCAGGAGAAGGTAATGACTCAAATAAAGAACGGAAGGTATGATGAACAATAAGGTACACCATAGAGTGGATTGTACTGCGATACAGAATTGTTAACAAAGTAAGGAATAGCATTGAACATTACAGTAAAGTATGGGATACAGTATAACATTTGATAGTACGATATACTACTGTATAATAGAGCACGTACAGTAAAATGCAGTAAAGTAAAGTGTACTACACCGCACTATGCTCTGTTAGACAACGTAACAATACGTCATGTAACACTATACTTAACTATACCATACTATACTATACTATACTACATTACATTACATTACATTACCCTGCACTGCACTCTGTTGCATTATACCACGTGATACATTCTGGTGTATGATATTGAAATTAAATTGATGATTACTTTATCTTGTTTCAGAGCTTACATTTTATACCAATTTTGTTTTGCAGAATTCCAAC
>JANTCA010000774.1:0-12454 GCA_024741275.1 Chironex yamaguchii
TAGTAGGAGAAGAAGTAAAGGAGTAGGAGGAGTAGGAGGAGGAAGAGGAAGAGAAGCAGCAGCAGGAGAATAGTAGTCTATGTAGTAGTAGGAGAAGAAGTAAAGGAGTAGGAGGAATAGGAGGAGTAGGAGGAGGAAGAGCAAGAGAAGCAGCAGCAGGAGAATAGTAGTTTATGTAGTAGTAGGAGAAGAAGAAGTAAAAGTAGTAGTAGGAGGAGGAGGAGGAGGAGGAAGAGGAGCAGCAGCAGGAGAAAAGTAGTTTATGTAGTAGTAGGAGAAGAAGAAGTAAAAGTAGGAGGAGGAGGAGTAGGGGGAGGAAGAGGAAGAGGATGGGAGGGGGACGAAGAGGAAGAGGAGCATTAGTAGCAGCCTATTTCATGATAATGTAAGGCTTTGTTACATTATTTCTTGCATTTTCGTGGCCTTTAAAATGATTAAGTTTCGTTTCTACTTTTCAAGATGACAATGGTTGACAAAGTGTCGCAGAGAGTAACCAGAGTCGGCATAAGTATGTTGCCTGTGTTTCTCAAGCAAGGGACTTTCTCACGACCAGAATTTGATTGCACGAAAGTAAGTCTTTGCTATTTTGTATCAATGGTCCATTCGTTAATGTTTAGCAATATACTGTTACTACTTGATCAGAGTCTATAGGGAGGCTGATGTTTTTTATTGCTAAATTGATTTTTGTAGTAGCCAACAGGCAGTCAGACCTGATAAGCGATCATTGAGTAGAATATACGCATCCAGTATTCAGATTACATGAAAAAAATAATGCACAATGTAGAGACGCGAAGGATGTTTATAGCAATATAGTAAAAATGAGTTAATCAAAATTGCCTGATTCGTGTTTGATACTTTTTTGCCAGGGAAGGTTAATCTGGACAGCTAAAGTTACACACTTGATTGGTAGATAGTGGCGAGTCAGGTAGAAAGCACAACGTACTAAGTATGGAGTTGCATTTTAGGTAGCATAATTTCCATTACCATAAATAACCTCCATTGGTTGATTATCTGTAATAAATGTAAACTTACTGCCAAATAAATACAAATAAAAGTGTTGAACAGAACACAAAATTGCGAGGGCTTCCTTTTCAGTCTGAAAGTAGTATTGCTCTACCTCTTTGCGAGGTCTGCTGGTATACCGGACCACTTGACAGTCATCTTTTCCTGTTGACATCTGCTAAAGAATTGCAGAGACGCCTACTGGGCTAGCATCCACTGTTACATAGGTTTCTTTTTGCCATGTCAAAATATGCTGTGCAAGGTGCAGAAGCTAATGCTTTTGTTAGCTTCTCAAATGTCGTTTGATGTACAGTAGTCCACGCAACACCTGTCCAAAGAACACTAGTGTTTTTCGTAAAAACTGACACTTGCCCTGATTTAAAGTGAAGTCTTTACTTTATAACCGTGCAAAGCAATGATCTAAATTCTCATCATGTTCATCACGAGTCCAAATACAATTATATCGTCTGCAATATTTCTAACACCTTTTAAGCCTTGTCAATGTCTGTGTAATGTATTTTGAAACAGTTCTGCAGCTGCATTGGTGCTGTAATAGAGTCGCTTATACTGATATAGGCCAAGATGTGTACTGAAGGTTGTAATATAACAGCTCTTTTCTTCCAGCTCTAGTTTGTGGTATCCCTGTGACAAATCCAACTGTGAGAAATGTGTTGCACTATTCAGCTCGAAACTTATATCGTTAACTGTCGCAGTTGGATGTCGCACCCATTTAATAGCCTCGTTTGCAGCTGTCATATCCACACAGATTCTAACTGTGCCATCCAAGTTGTCCCTTCATTATCTAGTGGTACGTTTTCTATTATTCCTTCCTTTTCCAACTACTTAAGAGCATCTTTCACTTTCTGTCGAATGTGATACAGAATTCAACATTGTTGCTCTACTTTCGATGTAACATTGTCTATTCATGTTTCATCAATGTTTAAAATTACTTGTTCATCTTTTAATTTTCAAGTGTTTTTGAATACTTCAGGATGCTTATTGGTCATCATAGTGAGCTTGGCATCCTCTGAAGACAGCTTGTTTAGATTTAGACATTATTAATCCCAGCTCTTGTGCTGTTGACAAGCACAAAAGGTTACGACTCTTACTGCTGTTTGCTATGTAAAATGTTGCAAAGGTAAAACGATCTTTGGATTCAACAACCGCATCGAATTCCCCAACAAAAGCCACTGGTTTATCACTATCATCAGCAAAAGCTATTTAATCAGTTATTTGTAGTGCATTTTGTGCCATTTTGGAATGACTTGACGTATCAATAACATTGATCGTTAGTCTCTACAGAGTGTCCAAGGTGCTTTTTCGATTCAATTTCTCTCGCTTTCAGTGAACTCTGTTCATCTTGTCTTACAATAGCATCATTGATAATTTGAAACTAGGGTCCCTCATTGCCTGCTTTCCAATTTTCGACGATGAATCCCCAATAATTATCTACTCCTTGATCTCCAACTCTACGTCATGCAATTCGCACATTTCTGTTCTTAATCTGGTATGAAATTGATCCAGAGTTTTGTGAAGCTCCTGAGTGGCTTTACCAAATTGGTACACTCTATATCGTTTATTCTGCTTAGGTTCGAAAGATACCTGCAATTTAGCCTTCGCCAAATCATAATGATCATCACTGGATGTGTCGGGTATCTCTTTAAAAATTTCATGGACTTCGGAATAAACATTTTAAAATCTACTATCCATGTTTTCGATTTTGTTGCTAAACTTCCGCCCACTTCAACATCTGGATTAAACTGAGCCATCTGTTGAATAGAAATGGACTGAGCAATTTGAATAATGGAAACTGCAACAGGCTGCACCGAAAAATTATTTGTGTTATCCTTCATTAGATTTTCTCACTCATAGCCATTTATTATGTTCATGATTTTAAATCGAAGAAGTGAATTATGAACATGGGGCCTGTTGCAAATTCAGCATAACATGATCAACTCGATCATTCAAACAAACAACACAGCATGATAATACTTCCATTACAGTACTTCCTCGCTTATCCGTCTCTCAATTAACCGTCCCTCGATTAATCGGCCCCTCCAGAGGTCATGAATAATTATTATGTTTGATCAGTGTTTGACTTGGCTTCGTCACCAGTCGTAGGCAAGACTTGCAAACACCTCGACACTTGTTGCACTACGAGAGCTCGCTTCCAAAAAGCGTGAGCGCAATCGACAACAAACAAAGATTGACAGTTTTTTTGCATAATGTACCACTTTTTACGACATACTTTTTATTTTGGAACAATATTTACGGATTAAAATTAACCGGCCTTTTTTGATTATCCGCACCTGTCCTGGAAAAGCCCGTGCCCACAGTGGCCAGATAATCGAGGAAGTACTGTATCTAAACAAAGATAAACACATGCACTATTTTGCAGATAGCATTTTATTTTTGCCGCAAATAATTGACGTCGTTCTTTATGGTTTATACTTTAATTGACCATTGTTTTTGATATTGTATCGACATATTGATATTTTTTCTTTTTCAGTTTTGTCTAAATGAAGGGAATTTCCAACTCAGGCTTCATCGACGATTGATAGAAACAGATGTGTTGAACGAAAAGTCGTTAGAAGGGTAAGCAGTGCCTTTGAGCGTTCTTGCTTTTACGTATGGGTGTATTGGCACGTCCATTGAAGTTGATTTTCCATTTGCGTACAATTAGTGTGCATTAGTACGTGTAAAATGGCTTACTCGCCGTCGATTTTGAATTCCAGACCTTACTTAATAGAAACCGAGCTGAATTGCAAATTTTATGGATACAGTCATAGCTATATGATGTCGTAGGACTTCCGGCCAGAGCAATTTCTCTCTTAATAAGGAAAAATGAGAAGAAAAAGAAGACAAAAGGGGAGACGAAAAAGGGAGAAGAATAAGAAGTACAAGAGGGATAAAAGTAAGAAAGTGAAGCAGATGAAGAAAAAGAACAAGGAAAGAAAAACAAGGTGGAGAAAGAGGAGAAGAAAAAAACAAAATGGAGAAGAAAAGAACAAGAGAAAGAAGCAAATAAAGAAGGAAATGGAAGAAGTAAATTCCTTGGCAACTCGAGTTCTACTATTTTAGTAACAGCTACTATATTCATAGTAGGGGTGGGAGCCTGTTTTGACCCTTGCTTCCTTACCTCTTCTTTGAGTAGTTTTATGACTCTTCATTTATGATGGTTTGATTTGTATGAAAATGAGAGTTAAGTTACTGAACCTCTGAAAAGCAATTCATACGTCCAGGGTGGGGACAGACGACCTTCTTTGAATTTACAAATGAGCTATCAATCAGGACGTTATCTCTCAGCAGTGACTTTAGGATATGAGAATTTGGTAATGTTTGGTGCCGTGAAAGAATTACAATTTTTCTGTCTGGTTTGACAAATCCAAAAACTCAGGGATATGTAGAGGAAACAGTCTTTATCGACAGTAGTCTCAACATATTGCAACTTATTTTAGGTCTAGTTATAATTCTCTTCTCTTTTTCTTTCATCTTGGTTTTAGTTTTTTCGTTTCTATCTATTTTATTTTCTGTAGGATTGTTCCTTGCACAACTCTATTGGTGCGAATTGTTAGTGCTGCTTGCCATACAGACGGAGAAGCAAAGAAGGTACCTTGCTGCCCCTCCACTCCACCCCCCCCCCCTTATGGTTCTTGTCCTCTCTTGACCACCCTAAGTTGCTTCTTTACGGATGTCCTGTTAGGATGTTTTGTAGCGCACTCGTTACTGAGCGTAGCCGATTCTCATGACACAGTTACGGAATTCACGAGGATGTGAGCTCTTATAAGACCTGGTTCCTTTTCTGATCAATGGTATTTTGTTTTGTGGCGGATTCGAACTCGCAAGATCCTAGCCACTATATTACGGTGGCTCTTCATTTATGACATTGATGACTTTTGACAATGCATTCAGCAATGTCATACAAAAATCCTTACAGATCAAATTTTAGCATCTATTGGCTTAGATTCCTTTACTTTTCTTTTATCCTTACTCATGCATCAGTTCATGAAAGAATTTAATCTTTACATGTGTATGTACCAACTTGTAATGAGATACATTCTTATTGGGTAGGCAGTTCATGCGAGATGGCGTGTATTGGCGACTGATTAGAAGGGATTGACATTAGATTCGAAGACCTTGAATCTTAGGATCGTAGACTGATTGCCATCCCTCTTGACAGCGTAGGGAATCACTCGGTGCGGTTACGTTGGGAGCTAGGACTGGGAAAGCACTGCTCATTTTAGCCATAAGCTATTCGCTGCCCCCTTTGTAAAGATACTAAATGTATTTGGCACTTTACAAGTAGGTAATGACTTGGCATTATTTTGCAGTGTGCGCTCAAGTCAAGCATCAACTGTGTTTCAGATAACATTCTTACCATGTTATGTCACTGTCCAACAGAGTTGCTACCGCAATGCTCAACTCTTAATAAATATCAAACCATTTATGTCTTCTCGTGACAAATGTAAAAGTAACTGGCACTTATGAAGACAAAAGTCGAAATATATGCACTTTTAAACTGCATCGCTAATCACATGGTCAAACAAACCATTAGCTAAGAAAACAAAAATGTTACAGCAATAAGTACTGTCGGAGACCTACCCGTGCACTAATGTGCAGCCCTGATTAGATTACATAAGTTACTTTGACGAGTTTAAATTTTAGTTCATCCGGGTTTTTTTCGTCATTTGTTTGTTTTCACTTTTATGTCAGGTTATTTTCTCTATTTAGTGCTCATGTTCGAATTAGCCCACACCCATACTTAGGGACGTGCGCTTATTTGGCAAAAATAACACAAATTTAATTTTATATATGACATGTATTTTTCCAATATCTTCGTCAAATGTGGTTATTTCCTCAAAGTATTTACTCGCTTTAGAGCACATGTCCAAGAAAGTACACAATTTTATACCTTGTTTTATGCATAAGCGCATATGTTTTAAGTCGAGAAATAAGACAGTAAAGAAGAACGTTAACTGTCGATTTTTAATTTGAAACTAGTCCTACAGTCGATTATCTTTATAGCAAACATGTAAAGGGTTTGCTATAGCCAGAGGTTTTTTATATCCAGAGATTTTCTATATCCAGGGATTTGCTATATCCAGGGATTTGCTATATCCAGGGGTTTGCTATCTCCAGGGATTTGCTATATCCAGGGGCTGGCCAAATCCAATGTCCAAGTTTTTGCGGCTATGGTTTTCTTATTAGAAGCCATTTAAAAATACTAAGTAGATATTTGATTTCAAGTAATATGCAACAGGAGAAGCCTTCCGCAATGAGATAAGTGTGCAATTATAGCATTAATTTATTAATGTATGTATTGAAGAAGAGGGAAAGGCGGGAATTAAGAGTATCTAGAGTTCAGAACTTGCTAAATTCGCTATATCAATGTCGTTCAATTCTAAGTTTCGTTCAAGTAACGAAAGAATTACTGCATCGTATACAAAATAGCTGAGTTTGCTATAGGGATGTCTCTTGTAATACCCGTGTAAAACATAGGGTCCTCTGTGGGAACCAAAGCCTGTATTCGTTGTACCATCGGGTTCACTTTCCTGATGAGTTCACTATATCCCAGGTGTGCTTTATAAGTATTCGACTGCACTTGTGAACAAAGTATTTAGCACATCCTGAATTACATAGTGTATATTGAGGATACCTTGATAGTACCGAGAGGCAATGGCATGGGAATGAAACAAATGTCTATTTTCGAACGAAAGAAATTTTCTTCTCTTTTCTTCTTGTCATAGAAAAACCTTTTTACAAGTGTCCTTTTTAGGCCTATTCTGTCTAGACTTCTGAGACTTAGGTTGTAAGATCAAATCCTAATGGCTCCTGCAATGCGACATTCATGAGTAACATACATATGTAATCATACTTCTGTCTGTTGAGAATTCATTTTCCATATGGATCTATATTTACGTGTACGTACATTAAAATATGTTTATATTTAGGTACAAAGTATTAAAATTTATTTATATTTAGATTTATAAGTATATCAATATATAAATATATAATTTATCTTAACGCGTAGATATATTTATATTGATTTTTATTTACCTAGGTAGATTAATTTTAATTCACATTTGCATATAAATATATTGATAATTATTTGAAATTTCGTGTGCTTATATTGATAATGATTTCTATTGACATATATTGATATTGATTTGAATTAGAACATGCATAAATATTTACGGTTTTCTTCACAGGCCTCAGAATTTCCAAGAGACGAATGGGAACAAGAAGGGATTTTGGTGCCAAAATCATCATACGAAGAAGGTAATAACTCGTAAAGTGGTATTAAATAAGTCATATTTAAGCGGGATGTTTTCGAGAAAGGCCCAAGAGCCGTATATAAGATGACCGAAATGGAAAGGAGAAAAGGGCGATCAAGTGTAAAGACAAGATTGTTAATAGAAGTGGTGATGCTTATTCGCTTCATGTATCCTAACAGGCGCTGTTATGATTTATCATTATTCATACATATTAAATCATCCTTATGTCTTGTGCTTTCTGTTTTAGGCCAGTACGATTCACAGACCTGTGTGCCAACTATATACGAACGAAGATTATTTCATCCATTCCTGAAAATAAATTCAGAAACTGTTCGCAAAAGTACACGTTCAATTGCAGATGGAAGGAAAGCTAAATCTGATCAGGGACTTACAGAATGGCTCAATGTACGTCCATTTGAGTTTGTTCCTTAATTCTTGTTGTTATTCATTCCAATACATTTGATGTAAATTAAAGGCAGCAACCTCGATAAGAAGGACTTGCTATATGACGGGCCTCTCTTGATACTTGTGGTACTACAACATCTGCTCCAGCTGCTATTGCATCTTCTCTCATGCATCTTTCTGCTGGAAAAGTACCCTTGTAAATAACTCATGAATAAATGCTCTACCAGTTATTATTGGTCAATTGTCATCCATACCTAGTCGATTCTTGGTTATTACTCATGGATTCTGTTTTATTCCTGTTGGATTCTAGTCTATCCCCTTTGGGTTCTGATTCATTTCCCATGCGTTCTAATTTATTCTACGTAGAGTTTACTTCATTCTTCTTTGATTCTGATAGGTTCCTTTTGTTTTCTTTCATTTAAATTTCTTCTTCTACAATTGGACGGGTGTCGCCCACTCTTGTGTCTATTACCTTGGCTGTATTTGTCTTGATCTTACTTTAACTGATTTTCTTGCTCCTGCCTTTAATATGGTTCTTACGTTTACTATCATTTCTACTCCGTTGCTCTCATTCCCTTTCTTTAAAAGGAACTCCTTCTTTTTTGTTTTCTCATTTTGCTTCTATTTGCCTTTTTCTTGCAGTGTCTTCTGATACAATTGTTTCCTTCTCTTTCCGTGTTTCTCATTTTTCTGGCGTCTACCAATATGCGTCATGCTGCATCTACCGGCTTTGTGAAGTTACTTCTACATCATGTACTTGATCTTTTGCTACAATAATTTAGATCACGCTCTTCCTAAGTTCTAATTTCACAACTCTGCAGTATGGGCTTCCTTTTGGAAATTGCCAAATAACTGGCGTTACTAGATCGTCCTTTCATCTTAGTGTTTTGGAGTCTGTCTACATTAAAACAAAGAAAACCAGACCACTGTAGGCAGAAAGAGTTCATTTTTTCACGTGGACTCTTCCAATAATGTTTTGTTTCTTCATTTCCTCTTTGTTTTTTGCTTCTTGTTTATGATTGGCTACTTTCTATCCATGTTTTTTACAAAAATGTTGCCATATAAATACTTCCCTTTCAGACGATTCATGTTCTGAAGAGTGTCAGACATAAAAAGCTTTTCAGTATTTTTTTGGCGCAATGTCGCTAATTTTCAAAACGAGCTTCTGGAAAGATCGTTTTCTCGATTTGCTTTTTCTCACTGTTTAGGCAGTCCTTGTAACAATTCCAATACGTTGTCAGCGACGACGCACGGGTACGGCAGGTACGGCCGCCGCCTTACCAGAATTTTTCCCATTCTCGTCGGTTTAAATCTATTTTAGGCAGGCTATTGCTAGTTTGCAGACATCTCGTCGGTGCGTGTCGTTAAGTTCGTCGGTTACTCGCTGCACTCCTATTTCTGGCCGCACCACTATAATGTGGCGTGCGTCGTCCCTGGTTGTGTATTCCTTGCTAGCCATCATTTATCTCGACAGAGCAGAGTAAGCTCGCTCTAATGACACATATAAAAGCAAAAAGTGCTAATTGATACACTAGTAAGCTAGCACTGTTTCTTCGAGTGCTGACTGCTTCGTATATACTGTGTTTCCTTGGATGGCGCAGGAGACCTACTCGCGTCTCCTGCTCCCCATTACAAGTTGGCCAAAAATCTCTTGACGTGTAAGTCTGTTGTATGCTGAGTTTAGCCTCTTGGTGTTCCTCTTTTTCCTTCCTTAAGGCCCCAAGGACATGATAGCGTCTTTGTTATTTTGGTGATTTTACTTGAAAATGTGTCCAATATATGTCCATCCTCTCCTTCTCGCCCCTTGCCTTGTCAAATAGCAACTCCGCTGTTGTTATTTGTATGTCTTCTCTACCATAAGGCATAGAATGGTGTAGAAGAACAAGGCATGTTGTCTAGAAAACGCACAACATGTGAACAGTGTGTCAAAGAATGTTCAACATATGGGAACTAAGATCTTAATGTTGGAGTGATTATGTAGTAAAAGATAAAATTTGTAACTTGACCAATCTTTTAGGGAAAGAAACGATCCAGCCGCGAATGTTCACTGCCTTAATAACGCAACAGAGTGAGAGGATGGAAGTACATAAGTATTTTCGTTTAAATATCTGGCAACAAACAAAACGTAATAGACAAAACAGTAGCAATCTAGCTCACTATCTATCGCCCTTGAACGTACACTAATGTACGGGAAGGGGACATGATAAGGACGGGCCACTTTCACGTGTACACACGAAAGACTGAAAGACTGCGGTGATAACTATGGTCAGTTGTAGGTAGAATCCAAAACCTACTACGAGATGTTTGTTTCTTTGTTTGCTTGTTCAAACATTCCGAGTGAATGTTCAGGTGAGGTCGTTAACTTGATAGCGTCACTTGCACATTTCAATTACCGATCTCACCCATTGAATTTATTAATCGTTTTAAACAACAGCGAGGCTAATTTGGTCAACAACTTTAAATATTACTAGACTTTGGTTAGTTCAATTGTGGTTCTAAGTATCGATTATGTTTATTTCAGCTGGTTTATTTCTGTGTAGCTTTTATAAAATATCTCTATTTTAGCGGTGTCTGTTTTATTATTCGCTTTCAAACTAACACCGGTGATGACTGTTTTCTTAAACTTGTCTTCTTGAAGTGGTCATGGTGTTGTTTTTCGTTTTAGATAAAATTCAAAGGTCATTTAAGCTCCGAGATTTTTGACTTGTCTTGTATCCTGAAATACAACAGTGAATACGGAATCGTGGTAAGTCTTATCATTAGTTGTTCAAAACATTTGTAAATTCTTTTCTTTCGAATTGCTATTCTGAGCAAAATCCTCTGCTAGGCTTCAATATTGAAAGCAGAGTCCGTTCTTAGCGTTTTACTTGTAAATCCATGGAGATTAAGAGCCAAAATTAGGTTATTGTGGGTTCTTGTGTACTTAAAACTCTTGTCGATTAAACCACAATTAAGCAAGATAAAGGTAAGCTAGAAACTAGTAAAAACAAGGTGTAAACCAATACAGTAGTGGCAGTAGCACAGTTGCTAAAGCATCAGACTATGTATGTCGATGGCTGCTAGTTCAAATCCATCTATGGCTGGTATCTTTTCGCTGCGTCCTTGGAAATATAGTAGTTTTCATGCAAGGTAGACGGTACTTTTATGCTACAAAACTTGAAATTCACCTTTAAAATACTTCATTTTGGTGTTTCTTTCTTCATTTTTTTGATTGGAAAGATTGGGTGACAGGATCAAACAACATGTTCCTGCCACTGTACGCCAATCATCAATTCCTCCTAGAGAACAGCAATCACTCGCTTGCAAAGTGAAAATGACTGCCAAAACATGCAATTCTGCCATAGGCCAACATCTACTAGAAGCTTCAGAATGCGCCAAAATGTACAAGAACAAGAGTTTTCGGATAAAAAAGGTTTTAGGTATGTTTTTAGCGCAATGTCGCAAATTCTCAAGGCGATTTTCAAGTTTTGTACCACAAAAAGATTGTTCAAATTTCATTATTGATATTAACAGATGGTTGGACATGCTATTATACTGTTTGTTTCTCCTTAGTTTTCTTTAGAAAAGGGGCAGAACATTAGTTGGAATGGATTTACTTTTGCGAGCTACTGCCTGGCCCCTCCTTCGTCATTTTACAAGGTAAATGATAAATGTTTTACCTTGGGGATCTCTGCATATTAATTAGGAATTTTACTCTGCTTTTACTCTCCCTGATATTTACCCACTACTGAGGGTAAATGTCAGGGAGTTGGGGGTTACCCGTTCATGTCCAGCAGGTCCGAGGCATCCGCATCGTACGGCCGCGATTGGTCACAAATGTGTCACTTTTTGTCTATTCGCGAATATTCTGATAAATGACATGTTTTGTACTTGCTGATACTGATTGTCAACTATGCGTTTTACACGTTTCAGTGTACTAGTGCTTGCTCTTTACAACCTCCTCAGTACTGAATTGAAACCATCACTATATAGTTAGCAGGGAGCTCAGCTAATTGGTGGAGCATCCCCTACGTCACTCACATACCCAGACCCTTACTTGATTAAGACGTGAACCTCTCTAAGACGCTACTCTGGATCAAAGCAATACAGTGGTAACCCGTTTGTTGGAACTCTCCCTTTTGGTAAAGGTGGGGCTAAGAATTCTTAAAAAATGTCCATACGGTTGGGCGACGAGAAACGTTTTCTGTATTGATCGTCTCTAAACGCTATATAACGTATGTCCTTAAGCGTAAAATTTATATAAAAATGTTTCAAATTTCAATATTTTTGCTTTTCTAAAAAGTGGGGACTATGACTCCCCTGGCCATTCGTTGACTCGGTCCATGACTATGCCCACTTTTCGTTATCTTGTGATATTCTTTTGCAAATGTTAGTGTTACTGTTCACATATTGTCACGATAGGGTAACTTAGACGATCCGGCAGTGTTGGTGACCAACTTGGATTTGGAAGGATCTATACGACAACCCCGATGGAATGATGGAATCAAGGTAAAGTGATTATATGCTTGTAGCAGGAAGAGGACCGTCGTGTGTAAACGTCTCAAAGATAAATTGGCAGCTTAACCGTTCGTTGAGTGAGTAAGATAATAATTCAATTAGTCAGTGAGCGAGCGAGTGAGTGAGTTAATAACTAAATTAGTCAGTTAGTTAGTTAGTTAGTTAGTTAGTTAGTTAGTTAGTTAGTTAGTTAGTTAGTTGTTAGTTAGTTAGTTAGTTAGTTAGTTAGTTAGTTAGTTAGTTAGTTAGTTAGTTAGTTAGTTAGTTAGTTAGTT
>JANTCA010000775.1:0-12453 GCA_024741275.1 Chironex yamaguchii
TCGAATCCGTGTCACCACGAAAAAAATACCATTGGTGAGAGCTATCTATCTATCTATCTATCTATCTATCTATCTATTTATTTATTTATTTATTTATTTATTTATCTATCTATTTGTTTGTTTGTTTGTTTATTCATTTATTTATCTATTTATTTATTAATTGATGTATAAATTATAACCATTTCATTCCACCATGGCATAGCCAGTTGAAACCAGTTAAAATGTTATTCGTTTCTAGTTTGAATCCACATCACCACTTTTAGTCACATTATGCTAAAACTAGAGTAACGGCAGAACAATCATCTACAACAGCAAGACAAGTAAAGTCATGGCTGTATTCAGCAATGTTAGCAGAACTTCTCAATTATTTTGCGATACTATATGCACACAAATCATACACCGATCCTTTGAATTTAATTCATATTGCTAACGATTTTACATCAAACTCAAGCTTCGAGCGATCGGTATTTGGGCGTTGTTAAAGACACATTTAACCTAGAGATATGGTTGTGTTATTGCTTGGGGAATTTTCGTTCATTGTACCCTTGTTTCCAATAATAATGATAACAATTCTTTGGCTTTCGTCTTATATTTCCGGGCAATGCTTTAAAATTCTACAAGGTCCCTATTTCACACAATTTTTAAAGCTTGTTAGCCTCAAGAATCGTATTAAGCTGTATATTTATTATTTATTTATTTATTTATTTGTTTATGTCTTTATTGTGATTATTTAAGCACCTGTTTTGTATTATAAAAAGAAAATTGGATGAACCTTCTTGACCAAACTTTAAAACGCTAAGTCTCGAAAAATCCACTAGAAGAATATCTATATAGTCGAAATTTTCAGCTCTTCTGCACTTTGAATTCCATGGCGGCGCCCTGAATGAGTGATTTAGCGAGCCTAAATATAACAGACCCTGACTGCTTTACTCTCAAAAGAAATGAATAAATAGATATACCTTGAAACAAAATACAGAAATTCAAACAAAAACACCAAAGATGTCCATATTATGAAGTATTGTAGAAAGGGCTTGAAGCGATATAGCATCATTGTTTGCAAAGAACCTACATAAGCTTATCTCATTTTTGCTGTCAAAATATTTAAACTTTTGTCAGTCAATGTATGCTTTTTGAGAAAATGCAGAGGCATAGTGAGTATGAGCATGAAAGTGAAAATCTCAAAATAGCTAGACTGCATAACCCTTCTGTGACAATATCGACCACTAGAGTTCAAGCTGCGAACGTTGAAGAATTTGAAGAAATTGGAAACAGTGAAAGATGATTCTTTTATACCTCAAGAAACTGCAGTCAAGATCCACGAAGTACTTAGGAATCATCCGTCGTGTCTGAATGTGCTTTTCAACCCAAACGCAACAAGAAAGCTTCTTAGATTATCAGCGAAATTGTTAAAAGAACTTCAGCGAGTGGATATTTCAGCTGATTATGATCTTTATTCTATCAGACATGTAGTCCGTAGGTTTCAAGAAATAAGGTGCGAAGAATTTGGTAGCACTTAAAAAGAGGCAAGAAATGTTCTTAGTAACATAGCCGCTATATATGGTCCGAGGCAAAGTCAAATACCAAGACGGCTTTTATTACTCCATTGTTACTGACAGCTGGCCATTTCGAGAAGAAAGAGACATTTGCAAAATGCGGTAGTTATACTATGAACCCATCGATGCTCTCATTGCCAGTCTCCACAAAAGATTTTATCAACAAGAATCGTTGCTTGGTAAGGCAATTGAGTACGTTTTGTTGTTCTCCGTGAAAGAAAGGTATCTGTGGCAAACATAGTAAACGGTTTTTGCATAATGATCTGTTTCAAAATCAACTAAATGACTTCTCCATGATCCTCGGTTTGTACAACGCTAGTAATAAGAATGAAATAAAATCTGTTACATGTGTTGGCAGAAATCTCCATGCCACCTGCAAAAATCCGTATTACACGATTCTCTGGCATCAGAATCGTGGGAGAGACTACACAGCGCAGTGAGGAGATTGAAGACTTTGCCTGGGCCAGTACTGGTGCAAATCACTTAAATGAAATTATGTTTGCTAACATACAGAAAGTGCACATGGATAAAGTGAGCATGAAGGCAGTAACCAGAGAACTCTTCCAGAATAATTAAGAAAGAATGAATTACGTCGGATATTTCACACCGCAAACAAGAACAATTAGACCTATACATGTCTAAAATTTCAAAACGTTTCCAAAGTGTTCCCTTTTATGTACGTACTTCCTGTCATTGGAAGTGCCCTCCTATAAAATTCTGACCCCTTTGCCCTAATCTTCCCCCAGCATCCCTGTTCGCTGTCGAAGTCTTTAGAAGGCCAGAGGTTCTTGGCTGCGAACAGAAAACTTGTGCAGGAGAACTACATGTATGCAAAGTATCGTCTTTGCCGCTGTGTTGTCTAATGAAAACCTCGTTCTTTACTAAAAAGTCAGAAGAAATTAGAAAATCTGAATCACTTATTTGTTCGTAAGAGCATAAGTTTATCTCAATGTACTTGTTAGTGTCAATGATAATAAAGTCCTTTTATATGATCATTGGTTTGTGTTAAATGTACAGAGCTCGGAATAGAAAACATTATTCCTAACTCGATGGTTAAAAGCAACAAGGTGAAATCTTTATTCACCTCGTTTAGAGATTATTTCCAAAATCTCGATTTCGTTTCGCTGTCTACCTAGTTACGCAAGCGAAATATTGATGTGATGGAGTCGAACGTTTAGAGCGAATTCATTTCTTGTTATTTCCAAGCCCATTTGTTGCGCATTGATTGGAGTTCATGCATCCGTATTCATGCGCAGATACTCTTATCCTACCCTTGAGAGCTAACGATGCTGTAATTCGTCATGGAAAGTGACATACGTGTGTTGGACCTCCGAGATAAGTTGCGGCATTCGTCAAGTGGTGCTCAAAGAAATGGAAAAGAAAATCGAAAGAAAAGAAGGGACAAAGTACATCCTTACAATGGCAGATGGAAAAGAAGTGAAAGTGAGGATTTGGAATCCTTACCAGAACTTCAGAAAATTCACTCAGGTATAAAACAGAGGATTCTGTTTGAGGAACAGGAATGCTGGCGAATTGAAAGTAAAATTGATGAAGTAGTTACTAATGCGAGCAAAGGCATGTATAAGAAGCACACTGTGGATGTTGCACCAAGACGCACAAAATATTTCTTCGGCGAGGGTTATACCTACGGAAAGTATATGGACAGTCGAGGCCCCGGTCAGGAGAAACTATACCCAATTGGAGAGGTAGACGAAATACCACGATGGATAAGAAAATTGGTGATTAAACGACTCGAGGATGCTGCTGTTGTTCCTAAGAACTTTGTGAACAGTGCGGTTATTAATGACTACAAACGAGGAGGTTGCATCGTATCACATGTCGATCCTTTACATATTTTTGATCGCCCTATCGTATCTGTGTCATTTTTCAGTGACTCTGCATTATGCTTTGGTTGCAAGTTTTCATTTAATCCAATACGTACAACGGAGCCTATTTTGGCTTTACCAGTTAAGCGCGGATGTGTTACAGTTTTGAGGTATATTTACTTCCCGAAAAGGAAAAGATATCATTACAGTTTTCTCCGTTAATGCATCTTAATCCGTTTCAGTGACCAGAAGAATTTTAAGCATTGTACATTGGACTTTTCTATAGAAATCAGTAGTTGTAGCCAGGAAACCAATAGTTGATATTCAAGATGTGTTCTTGCTAAGAAAAATAAGCAATGGCTGGTTGTTAATAGTAAGGAATTTTATCACGCATACCCCATTATATTTCATGGTATGCACACTAAATACCTCAAATTAGAATATAGACTCCTATAACGGCCGTGTGGGTTATAGTACAAGATTACAAAGTAGACTGTAGTAGGTTGGTACAGAATCGTGTGGTTTTGATGATATAGTGGTTAAAACGCTCAACTTTTAAATTAAAGACCTTAAATCTGAGGATTGTTGTTGGAATCCACCTGAGACATGCCACCTAAAGTACAAGGATAGTTATCTACTGTTATTCTAGATGGAAAAAATCCTTAGATATGGTCACATCAAGGTGAAGGACTTGGGTTTAACTTAGCCTGTTCTGTGCTAAATCCAGAAACCTTGTAATTCGCAGCTAAGTGACTACATACTGGATTTTGAGTAATGTATATGTATTTGAATGCATATAAACATGCACATTACCTGTTACTTATCCACCTCTATACATACGGCCTCCTTACATATGCATACATGCACATAAAAGATAACAAAAATGTTTGACTCTGATGAAGGGAAAACTGAAACACAGATTACAGTGACTTAATTGATTTACTCCTTATGCACCATGGGTGTTTTTCTTAAGATAACAAAGACTTAAAATGACCTTTACTAAACCGTTGTGTGAGAATTGCACATTGTTCTGAGTGCTGGTGTTTGGTCTAAGGGTTCTGAGTTAAAATCCCCCCAGCTACTCTGGTCCTGCTCCACTCCTTGCAAACAAGAGAAAGTCACCAAGTGTAACTCTGAGTAATGAAAATATTGTTTGCTCATTCAGCATTCTCGTTGACACTTTACTCCATGCAGTAGTGGCTGGGGTTGGTATTAAAGGTATTACTCGAACACTATTTTATCAGACGTAATAAACACACTTTTAGAATTAAAACGGGAAATTTTTAAAAAATTAAACTTCCATCGCGTCATGTCAAAGTAAGAACTTTGACATGCAAGGAAGCACTGTACAACTTACACACTCAATATTTTCTATTAAATGTCAAAAACAGCTTTCTTTTGTTTCTCCTAATTCTTACTAAGCCACACTGACAGGTTTTCTTTAGAGCAATGGAGCTGCAGCATTTTTATCAGCAAGGTATTAGTTTTAAATTTCTAGTACCATCCCTACAGAATTCTTTTGTATTTGTCAGGAAACGTGATGTAACATTCTTTTGTTGTCTAGTGTCACTATAAGAATAGGTCAACAGGAGCACATTTTTCATTTCTAATACCTTGGCAATTGAAACATATTGAACTTATGTTGAAGCAATGAATTGTGCTGTGGAAGGAGGTTATCATTGGGGTTTTTCTCATATTTTTGAACTGTTCTCATCCCAAATAAGTCTAACATAAACAGCATCTTTTTTTCAGAAAAGATGGGAGACCTTGTCCCAAAGTTATGTCAAAGAATAAATGTTTGAAAAATATTTTCACTGTATAACACTGAGACATTTTTGTGGGTGTGCTGAGAAAAATACCAATTTTTGTTGGCTGTGCCTTGTCATGGGACATTTGTCAACAGTAACTTTGTAACTGAACATTTTTATTACATATTATTGACAACATTCAGCATGCTTTTGATAGCGATTGAGCATATACTGTGGCCACAGCATGGAAAGGTTTTCAAGGGCTAATGCCACAGAGTTTAAACATAACTAGAAGCTGAAAGTCACATAGCTATGATAAAAAGCATCTGTTTGATATGCCCATGCTGTGACCTTTATCCACAGTAATCAGATGGTTTGAATTTCAAACACGACTGCTTATTTTTTGAAATGATAAGAATACTGAGGATTAAAATGCTGAAATTTAATATTTTTTTTGGAGGGGGAGGTGGCTAAGACCTACTTTTTTGCCCAGCCGACCATGTTGTTTGAGGTCTACTGAGCATTCTGCTATTGTTATAGTGGAAAATGATTAGTCCATCTTCATGGCCAGACAGTAACCATGGCCCTTGATCCCCAAAGCTGCTGAAATGTCTGAAAAAGTCCTTTGACTACCAGTATCACTTCTTTTCTGTCACGTTTTGCATCTTCTGGACCAAGCTGCTGGTCACTGGTGATCAAGCCCATCTTGGAATAAAGTGAACACCTTTTGTTTTACGTCACTCTACAGCAGCTGTTTTCAGTAACAACATTAGTGAATGTTTGCAAATCATTGGCCTTTGGATATGATGGGAGAAGGAGCCCACCATTCCGCCTGGCATGTCATTGTAGAGGTTTTTATCCAGATAGAGCTGTTGCCCATGGGTTTGCGTGAGGAGCCAGTACTACAGGAATGTGGTTTCCAGACACCCCCCCCCCCCCCGAGCATTTCTAAATGGTAATGTGAAACTGGTTGTTATGGGAGACTTATAAAGTTACTTATTTACCTTTCAAATAACATACTTGCACCAAATCAGTAGCAGAAGTTGGTACGATAAGATCCAAATTATTGATATTCTTCACATTGCAATATGTCTGACATTTGTTATGATCTCTTAGCATAAAGTCAGATATACTAATGTGTTTGATGCCATGTTTATGTGCCTTTTGTAGTGGTTATGCTGCTGATGAAATTACTCACTGTATTCGTCCTCAAGACACTGTATCACGGAGAGCTGTCATAATTTTGAGAAGGTATGTCGACTTATAACATTGGGTTATTCTTTATTATTAGATGTATTGCCAATAAGATTCATGTCTGTTCTTGTGATTCTAGTTCTATAAATATAATGGAAATTTGTAAAAACTGACTGATGAAAGGTTATGTGAAAATGAAATTAACACCAGTTATATTTGAAGTAATGTGTGAATAATCGTTTTGTTTTCTCTAATATTATCTAAAAATGAGTCTGTTTTCTTTTTCTATGTCTTAAGCTGTGAGATTTATTATTGTTATTGAGATATAAATTGTCTGACCAGAAGACTAGCTGTTAAGTAAATAAATAGTAAAGCTATAACTTCTTAGTGTCCTGGAAATAGATTTCTTAAATGTTTCGTACTTTAAATTTTAAACTTGACCATGGAATGCTATTTGGTAAAAAACCCGTCTGTTTGCTCTTTTAAAATGGCACTGAAAAGGAGTGACATGCACCATATGGCTAAACTCTGTTGTAGCTTCTCTTAGATCCTTTCGCTTGAGACTAGTTTTTTGCAGATAAGACCTTAGTCATGTATATGCTTGGCTTAGCAGTAACACCTATTAGGCTAATAATCACTTTAAACTTTAAAACATTTTTTTGTGTGCCTATTACTATTATTTAGTATTATCTCTACTTGTTTTATGTCCATTTCAAGACATTCTTATATTAATTTGTCTCTTAATGGTGAAAAATTATTTTAAATGATAAAGTCATGTATAAAGCTTGTAATCTGACACTGAAACACTTGTTCCTCAGAAAATTATTATAGAAAACAATAGACTTTGAAATGTAAGTTAGAATTAAAAATTAACAAATAGGAAAGACACAAACCAACAATTTGACGTGACAACAAACTGAAGAACTTTTGAGTAGGCCACTTCTAGTTCAAAAAATGGTGAAAAACACCAAATTTGTTCTTTCTACTTAGATTTGGCCTATTATCTCAATAGTCATCTTCAAAACATGTAGGAAAAATGTATACATGGCTTTGGTAAACAGTCATATTTGTAATTTGGTAGTTACTGGTGGCTAATATCCAGTTAACTGCATGTATTGTTGGTTCACTAGAATATCAGGAATAGCCAGACTTAGTGTTGTATATTCTAACAGTACGTAAAATCTTTTTCATTGCAACTAGTTAGGAGAATTTCCATGATTAACTGTATGACAAGAGGTCTACATTTAAGCAAGATGGTAGTTTCAGACAGTCTATAAATCAAAGACACCTACAGACTCACCTGGAATATGCACCGTTCTTGTTGCTGTAAGACTAAAGGTGCCTTTTTGAAACTTATCTCAATGATCCTTAGATTTGTTTCTTGTACTCTTTCATGTAATCATTGTACCTGCACCTTGTTCATTTGGTGATACTGAGAGGTGATTTGGTGAATAATAATTGTTTAATTCCGAGTTTCCTTGGCTTTATGGCCATTGCTATCTAATGAGTTGGATTGCTTTGCTTGTTACCACATTTAGAGTTCTTCCTAATGCACCTCGCCTGGACTATAATGCACCTCGCCTGGACTATAATGTTGAAGGTTCACCTAAAATCCGCTCAATTATTCACAAGGAGCATAACAAAGTGAAGGTTGGGAGAAGACAAGGCAATTTTGGTTCTGGCGATGGAAATAGCCAACGGAAATCATCAAGACACAAAGACTATTTTGAACATGATGATCGCTTACTGAGTTCAGATTCAGATGATGAATACTGAGGGTCTCTGTGAAAAGTCTAAAACATGTTATTAAATACATAGTCACTTTCAGTTGTAGAGTAGATGGAAATATGTACCTCCTATAAATTCTTGCTTGAGATCAAGTGAAACAGGTTGAATACATTAATTAGATGTAATAGTTTTGATGAATACGTTTGATAAAGAAACTTAGGTGTGTAATTATTATGTTACATATTGTTCAGTTTATGGCAGAACAATAGCTGTAAGTCTGTCCAAGGGAACAAAATATTTAGATACTGTTGGTTTTGTTTGGAATGCTTTTGTTTTCCCTAAAAAACGTGTTTATTTTCATCCCAGGTTTGTTCAGTATGTTTCTGAAAGCACATGCGCATTATATTGCATAAAGTTTTACACCTAAGCTATGAACTTCATTATGATACAACACTTCTTGTAAAAAGTGCCTACATAAGGATATCTTCTGTGCAACATACACTGATAGCACTGTCACTCTCAGAGAATACAGCAAGTGATTAGATTCGCACCAATGCTTTTACGTGCTTCCTATCCATGTATATAGTGTAAGGTAATGCTAATCTTGTTTGATTGCAAAGTTGGATAATTTTTGCCTATTCATTATTTAGGAGCTCATAAAAATGTTATGTCGGCAGACAAGCTTAATAACAGGTCAAAATTATTGTTAACTTGTCATGTAGCATTTTGTATTTTTAATGTGATGTATCATCAACTACAGACTTGATGATATAAGCTAATTTTAAGCATAGTAGCAATTTTATGTCCAAAGAGGACCAGTCTCAGGCATAGGAAGTTCTAGTGAGGGAGCTTTGTGACTACACCCTCTGAGATCTTACAAAAGTTGCATAGTTACATAATTTAAGGCTGCCATGAAATATGACAATAATTAGACTAGAATTGTTGGTAGGATATACTAATTTTGACTTAACCACGGTAAGGTATCAAGGAGGAAAATGAAATACTGTGTGGATCCTTGTGTGAAAACATGTTCACTTTGACATTTCAATAGGACCCATGACTCCTCCACTGACGTATTAGTCAGGACATTTAAATATCATAGAAATTATGATATGGACCAGCTCTTGTTGTTTTTAGTTAACTCCAAAAGGTAGCAAAAGGCTCTTGCATAGTGGGATCTTGAAGTCAAAAACAAGTTCTGGAAAAATAGATTTGGTAGTCAGAATGTCAATATATTGTACCTTTGCGCAATAATTTAGCCATATTTGCCTTACTGAATTTCAGAGGAAAATAGAACCTGTATTAGTTGTGTTTATTTGTAGTGTACTTGTTCTGAGCATACCTGATTCCCTTGCCAGGGTTATGGAATTAAATAGGAAGTGAGCTATTTATGAGAGTGGTCTCTCATTATCCTCTCTCACCAATGGTATTTTGTTTGTGGTGATGCCGGTACGAACTCGCAACTTCTGACTTGTAAGATTGTTGTCTTATCCACTATACCACAGTGGCTCGTAGTTGTGTTGTAGATCATATTTTCCTTGCCTATGAAGAGATGGCATGGTGGACCATCCCATGTTGGTTGCTTACTACCATACAATCCAAATTAATAAGGTTGTCTCTTTCAGTAGCCAAGCAAAATGTTTCATATTACATCAATTACCAACTTAGGCTGTTTATAGTTTAAGTGTCTTATGTATAGAATGTTGCCAGGATGTCTGGAGTTTTTTTATGCATTTGTATGCTACTCCCCCACGGATGTATCAATGCCTTTGTTGTTTTGTTGGTGATAGTGTCTTACTTGTTGAAACATTATTGCAGTTGTTCTTGTTTTGGTACTTCAATCCAACTCCGTTTGGTTAACTAGCTAAAGTGTAACAAAAGAAATGGTTTTAATCTGTGACTTATTTCTTCAGATTTGCCTCCTCAGACCTGCACGTAATTTTCTGTAGTTGGATGGAGGATCATGTTTATATAGTTTCACCTTTCTTTGACAACAAAACTGAGCTTTGAGCAGGTTCTTGCCCTGCACAAATGCTTCGTTTAACATTTCAAACTAGGAGTACCCCGAGCCCAGCCAGTATTATTATTCAATTAACAGGTGTTTTCTCTGGGATGTTTTCCTAGTTTGTTGCTCAGGGGGCCTTGAGTTTGCTTGTTTAAATAATGGATTTAATTTCATAACTTCTTGCCTTGGAATGTGGAAAAATGCTATTGTGGGTGGTATTTTGCTTGTTAATCCCTAAGTCATAAAGAGTATTAGTGGATCTCTTTGTCCTCTTCTTTATTTTTGGATTCTCTTTCACTAGCACTATGAAGGTGTCATCCCTGGATCCAGAGGGTGATCCGTATCACCACCAAAAATTAATCATCTTAATGTTAGCCCTTTTCTGACCTATCCTGAAAATTTCGTTAAGTCCGTTCATAACTTTTTGAGTTGTATTGCTAACAGACAAACAAACATGCAAACAAAAAAACCCGAACAAACGCCGCCAAAATCATAACCTTGGCGGAGGTAACTACTAAAAGAGTGAGTTGACATCCTATTGGTTTGATAATGAATGCTTACAGATGAATGAATGGAGGGACGGACGGACGGATGGTTAAGAAGTTTTTGGTTCTTAATTTTGACATCCATCTTGCCCTCGCTACACCTCTTCAATAGAGCTTTGATAATAAACTGTCTCTGAATAATACCACGCTTCCAATAAGCTCCCATCAAAGTGTCGTTTTTGCAAATTAGCTTCCGGATTTTACTCCAGGATTTAGGGTATCTTAGGGTATCTGTCTAAAGATTTTGAATGTTATTAATGTGTCTACTAAACTTAACAACTTTTTGGGCGTGTAAACTGGCGTGCCAAGAAAGTCACAATTCTCTTGGTCATACCACAGCCCCCTTCTCAGCATATTAGTATGCCCTTTCCTTTAGTAGTTGCATAGTTACGTCAGTAAAAGTACCCACAATCTTTAAGTTTACAGAAAAAAGCAGAAAAACAATAGAAACCAACACAATAAGATCGATCAAAGTATTAGCCAATAATGTCCTGTCTCTCGCTGCTTGCACCAGCGCAAGTGCTCCTTACTATAGCCAGGATGAAATATATTGGTATTTTTCATTTCAAACTTGTTGTACAGGAGATTCAATGAATCACTTAACAACTGGACGAAAATCGGATTGGGAAAAGTGGCGAGTCCTGGAATGGCACAAATAGCAGTAAATTGGCCAGCTAGAGACCCATTACTACTCAAGTTTACTCCATCTTGGCCTGTGTGAACAATGTGCGCTTTTGTCTGACCGCGGGATAGCTATTGTTTAGAAGCACTCGAGAGACATTTTAAGAGTCATAAATCGAAACACGTGCTTTACAATTTAAAAAATACATTGAAAGTCTGTTCAAAGAAGCCTTTATAGACTCTCTTCCTTATCCCGAGGATAGGCCCGTCGAAGCAAAGCGTGTCTCCTTCTATCAAACAAGACTGTTCTCTGCGCAGCAATGACTTGCTGGAGTAAAGGCCGGTAAAATGTTACGCAAGGGATATTTAAGCAGGCTCTAAGCGAGGCAATAGGTTAGAACTTATGGCCTATACGAGCAATGAGCGTGTTATTTTTTCAGAACCAAATCTGTTGGCCGAAATCACTCGAGAGGCATTGTAAAGCTTAGTCGAGAAAAACGTATAGCAGTCTGAGGCATCTTTTGATAATGGTCAAAGTGAAGTTGAGACAGGGTAAAAAGGCATGCCATAGATTTGCCTTCTTTCCCAGCTTTGACCTGTGTGACAATGTGCATGTTTTCCTTGCGGGAGAAGAGCTTTTGCCTGGAATTACTCCACACTCGTTGTAAACTTTAGTTGGACAGTGTACAGCAGACTGGCGCATGTTTTGACTTTGGACATCAAGGGGCCGAAACTGGGCAATAATCAATACTATACTATAACAATACTTATTTTCTTGAATTTTGGGCATGCTGGCAATGTGCAATATTTTCCTAGATGAGCAAAGCTGTAGCGTGAATATACTGCACAGTCATTTTAAGGTTTTGTTGGACAATGTAAATCAGTTTAAGAAGTATCTTAGTAATGGTCGAAATGAGGTGGACACCTGAGCAAAACTTTAACGTGAATATACTGCACAGTCGTTCTAAAGTTTAGTTGGACGGTGTTCATCAATTTAAGGAGCTTCTTGGTAGTGGTCGAAATTAGGTCGAAACTAGACAAAGAGTCTGACTATAGCTTTGCTGTACCTTTTTGGATTTTGGGCAAGCTGTCAATGTGCAATATTTCCCCTAGATCAGAAAAGCTGTTGCATGGATATACTACACAGTTGTTCTAAAGTTTACTTGGACAATGTGCATTAGTTTGAACAGTTTCTTGGTTATAGTCGAAATTAGGTCGAAACTGGACAAAAGA
>JANTCA010000776.1:0-12453 GCA_024741275.1 Chironex yamaguchii
TCCCTTCATCATGATGAATTAGTTTCTTTATCTACCCATACGAAATTGAATCTTGATGTGATCGGAGTGTCTGAAATGCGACATTCCCTTGATAATCCCTTATTATCAAATGTTGACATCTCTGGCTATACCTTTTTTAAGACTCAGTCACTCACACGGAATGGTATTGTAGGTCTGTACATTAAAGACTCCCTTACCTCTAATTCAAGACCTGACGTAGATATATGTACAATTGCGTTTGAAACCGTGTGGGTTGAGCTAGAAAACAAGAATGATAAGAATGTCCTAATTTGTTGCGTTTATAGACTTTGTAGCTCATCCATTGATAACCTCAAATCTTATTTTTAAGATATTCTTTCTAAACTCTCTTCAAACAAGCTACTATTTATAATGGGTGATTTCAATATCAATCTGTTAGATTATGCTCCACATACACCAACAAGTGACTTTGTTAACAATTCATTTTTCACATAGCCTTCTTCCTTGCATTCATCACCCCACAAGAGTTTCTGAACAGAGAGCATCAGTTATTGATGATATATATACCAATGCTACTAATGGTAATATAACAAGTGGTAATATTGTAATGCAAATTACTGACCATTATCCCCCGTTTTTAAATTTGAAAAACACTAATGTTAGTCATAAAAAATCTGAATCACTCAAATATGATTACTGCAAATTTAATAAAGAAAAGTTTCTTGATGACATGAATAATACCGATTATAATTTTTGACCTATCTTAATAGTTTGACAAATAGACATGCTCCAATTAAAAGGCTAAGTAGAAAAGAAATAAAACTGAAAGACAAGCCTTGGAATAATAGAATACTGAAGATGATGAGAATTCGAGACAGAATTTTGTACAAACTAAAAAACAGCATACTTCTGATAACCTCAGGTTGTATAAGAAGTTTAGTATTCGTATATCTAATGAATTAAGAGAAAGTAAAGGAAAGTACTTTCATAATTATTTTTCTACTAATAGTCAAAATATGAAAAAAATGTGGTCAGGCATCAAGTCAATAATTTCTAATAAATCTTCCACTTCTTTTTCAATTAAGAAAATCAAAGGCAAAGATGGGAATGTAACGCCAGATCCTTCTAAAATGTCAAATATCTTAAATGATTTTTTTTGTAAATGTTTCTGACAATATAACAAAGACAATCCCAAAGTCTTCAAAGTGTCCTCTTGAGTATTTATCAAACAGAATTCGTAGTTCATTTTTCTTTACCCCTGTTACTTTTATAGAAGTTAATGATCTTATCAACATTTTAAACCCTTCTAAATCTGTAGGTCCTAATAGCATACCAATAAAATTACTTAAAATCATTGGACACTCTGCCTCACCACTTCTTGCAATTCTTGTGAATTAATCCTTCCAGTCTGGTATTTTACCTAATAAACTTAAAATTGCTAAGGTGTTATGCTTGTTTAAAAAAAGGAAATTTCGAGCTACCATCTAATGATAGGCCTATTTCCCTCTTATCTATCTTCAGCAAAATATTTGAAAGACTAATGTATAGACGGCTCTATAGATTTCTTAAAATACATAAAGTTCTTTACTCTTTACAATTTGGATTTCAAAAAAACTGCTCAATTAACTATGCTCTTGTGAGTTTGACAGAATCTGTAAGAGATACGCTTGATAATAAAAGATTTGGTTGTGGTATATTTATTGATTTACAAAAGGCTTTCGGCACAATTAATCATACTATTTTGCTTTCAAAACGTAAACACTACGGTATTCTTGGGTGTGCTCTTGGGTGGTTTAAATCATATCTTTCTAATAGAAAACAATATGTTTCTGTTAATGGCAGTAATTCTAATTTACGTACAATTACTTGTGGTGTACACTAGGCTCTATACTGGGCCGATTACTTTTTCTCATATAGATAAATGATCTACCGAATGCTTCTAGGAAACTTACTTTTTATCTCTTTGCTGATGATACAAATATCTACTATGAATCTAAAGAAATATCTGATTTGACTAAAATAGTGAATAAAGAGCTGTTATCAGTAAAGAAATGGCTTGATGCCAACAAACTATCATTAAACATTGATAAAACTTATTATATTATCTTTTAGTCTCCATATGTCAATATTCCATTCGAATTAACTGTGGAAATAGGGAAGAAACATATTAAAAGAGTTAAGATCGTCGAGTCCTTAGATGTCCTTCTGGATGAGCATCCAAGGTTGAAATACCATCTCCGTGAATTATCCAAAAAGCTAGCTAGAACATGTGGAATGTTTTTCACGATTAGGCACTTACTCCCATTAGACGTTTTAATTTGCCTCTACAATGCTTTGTTCCTGTCCTTCTTACAATATGGTATTATTGTTTGGGGTCAAACATATGCATCATACAGTGATCCCATTTTCAAATTACAGAAAAAAGCTGTCAGAGTTATCTCATTTAAGCCTCGCATGTCCCCCTCTCTTCCAATCTTTAGAGATCTTAAACTTTTTACAATTTCCGAGATTTTTGAACTCCATCTATTAACTTTTGTTTTTGATTCTGTTGATATAACCTCACCTAGCTGCTTTCAGGACTTTTTTTAATCAGCTCTTCTATTCATCAATATTCCACAAGACAGGCTAGTCGAGATAATTGATATATTTTCCGGAAAAACAGTCTTCAATACGGCTTAAAATCAATTCGCTATCCTGGAATACATTGCCCCATGAAATTCGAACTGCTCCATCCAAAACATCATATAAATCAAAAGTGAAAACATATTTATTGAACAAGGTCTCCTGACAAATCTATGTGATAATGAAAATAAACAATTATTTAAATTCAAATTCAAATTCATATCTTAGAGTAGGGGGGGCTCTCTCCTCGATTAGTTTACCTATTGGGAGAGCTCCTCCTTTAAGTAATTTCCTGCATAAAGTTTATTTAATTCCTCGTATACTTATATATTGTGTTAATTTCTTTGTATTATTGTATTAATTTTACTCTATCAACATAATTTCAGTAGATTGTTTGTTTTTACGTTTAGAATAATAAATTGTATGAAGAGAATTTAAATTATATATGAACTGAACAAGCCAACAAACCAACAAACAAACAAACGCACGAACTCCGACAAGAACATATCCTTGGCAGAGGTAACAAGATATCCCTAACAAGATAGTGAGCTGCATTGGATAAAGTGGTAGCTAATGACATGAAGAAGGAAATAAAAAAATCACTTTAAATGACTTTCGAGGTTTGACTCACTACCGATTGAAAGATTGTCACCAAGGGTATGCATGTTACAAGCAGCATGTCTATGGCAAGGAAGCAGATAGCCTGAAACAAACAAAGTTATAGCTAGCATGGTACAAGTACAAGCACAAGTACCCAGACCAGGATACAAGTTAGTTTTTGACACTAAAAAATGTGACAGGTGAGTTTTTGTGCGAAAAGACATGATATTATGAAAGTCTGAAGTTAATTTACAAACACTGAGACGGCAACTTTTAGAAAGCGTTTATTGGGTTCAAAGTGGCTTTTACACTTAAAAGACAGTAAACAAATGATGTCGTCCTCTAGACAACAAGTGTATTAATAGCAAATGCTTTCTCGAATACAGTAATTATTGGCTTGCGGACCTATGCCAATATTTTTAGATGCGTAATACAAGCACGCCATTTCGGTTATTATTATCTTTCCAATGTCTCTCCTTTATTAGAACCCTACTCCCTTCTATTACATTTCTAACCACCGATGTCGCAAAGTCAACGCAAAGTCGGTTGAGCATACAATAGCACTTATAATGAGAATTAATTTAAAATAATGCAGAATCTTTGATGTTAAGATAGCTCTATCATCCCAGAAAGACTGCTTACCACCAAAGTCCTTAGTAGTTACATAAATACCTTCAAACTAATAATTTTGCATAAAAAATTGCCTTAATAATGTTATGGAATGTTAGCAATATTTTTATGGGAGGAGTAGTAAAAGTTTTCACTACATAATCTCTTGAAATCTAGCAATGGCAGTCGAAGTAAGAATTGCGATAGCATACACCCTTGTAGAACGCCCGTCTTGACAATAAAGTTAGGGAGGGGTACTTCCTGTTAGCAGCTAGTTTTTTATTTCAACCTTTATATTGATGTTAATTCGCTTTAGTTCAACTTCTTAGTCTCTCAAAGATATTAATAGAATTTTCAATGAAGCCCAATCAGTGTTCATAAAATGTACATATCAAAGCTTTCCATAATCTTTCCAAGATAGTAAAAGTGATCACTTCACATTGATGCACTTCAGCTGACTGTGTAAAGATCTGATTCGTGCATGTAGTGACTCATATCAAAAACACAATTTACTACGTCAATCGTTTCAAAATATTTGTATTTTGCAATCTCCTTCCACTTTTTGTGTCAGGCATTCTTTCTGCCTATTCTAGATTTTCAACAAAATCTAATGGTAAATAACTTTTGCGTTTAATTTATAACAAACCAATCATTTTCTATTTGGAGTTCATGTGTCTGCAATTACCTTATATTAAGCAATATATACATCATATATAGAATATACCTTCGTTTCTAACTGTCGAAGTATTAAGATTTGAGTTGCTTGGCTTGAATTTTTGTAGAAATTAGAGACAAGTTTTTGAAACTCTAAGAAACTAATTATACGTCCAGCAACCAAGCCAACTTTCTGCTTTCCGGACCTTTTCCACTAGGCTGCTGAGACGTTGTTGCTCGGAGTTGAATTTGAGCTCTCAGGATTTGCTTATTGCGTCACGACATGTAGTTAGATTTGGTCTGATCACATTTGGAAGTGTCCCGTGTTCTATACATTTATACATGATTGAATAAGAATTTTATTACTAAGTCTGCACAGTTCCTTTATTGGCTTGGGCATTACTAAAACGTCTTCTGTTCACTTGCAAACCCCGACTGTTGCTCAAAGGTAGCTTCCAAGTACTTCTATTTCAAACATAACAGGTACGATAAAAATTTTCTTGCTTGTTCAATTTCAAATTATTAGCAGTTATCACTGCTAGAAGTTTTGTTAATTTCTTGTATTTTGGCAAGAACATACCTTGAAGTGCCAGGAACTTGCATTTTACTGTAATGCAAAGTACACTTACTGTCGATATAACAGCTTTGAGAGAACTTTGTGTCTACCTGATGATTCAAGTTAAAAAACACTTTTAACGTTATTTTGCATTTAAGTATTCGTCTTCGTTGTGAGATGCTCTTTGTTTAATTCAATCTAAAATTACCATAAATTTCCTTTATCTGATACAAAATAACATCCTTTATTATTCTAAAGTAGCGATATGAAAGAGATGTTGACTCAAATGTTTTCTGCTTCCACAGTTCCCGTAAAGAGATATGTATTGTAATCGATAACAACAAAACAGAAATTTCGGGACAGTTTCTTACAAAAACAACATTTTTGTCCGGATTCCCACTGACAATGATGAACGCTTTTAGTACATATTACTCTTTACAACATCATATTTTCAGGAGATGATAGTTGGAGTTCTTAAAAACATCTCTGAGCTATTCCCGTCTACCAAGCTTTATTTAGAAAAATATGATATTATAAGGGATGGTTATGTATAACAACTTACAGGTTTTGTTAGCTCGACGCACAATAGACAATGTGATGAAAATGTAAGTGTTATAATTAATGTTGACAATCGGTGTAAATCGAATCATGGATAATAAAGAAATGTCCTGCAGGGACAACGGATAAACCAACAAATGTCGGGAGTTTCCTTTTTGAATTCTAAATTGGCACCACTAGGGAGTATAATTCTTCTACATTTTAAAAACTGGGAGTAGTCTAAACGTAAGTGACCTTGCTCCGTATATAACAGCAAAAAGCTGACATTTTCCTTCAAAATATTTACTGTTGTTTAATTACGATGCGTAGGGCTGAGACAAGGATATTTGCAAAGGAAACCAAGCAGGCATAGAAAACAATGCCTTGTTTCATAGTGAGACTCCGTTGAACAAAACCAGTTTGAGATTAAAAAGACAAAGGTTTTTGAATCCATATTTACATTCAGCAAGGAGTGGTTGGTGTCTTATATCGTCGTGTCATAAATTTGATGTTTACTGACACTGGAAAAATTATCCTGGAGACATCAGTTCGACAGCAGTCATGAAGCTTGCAATTTTAATGGTATTTGTCTTTTACTGGACTGTGAAAGAAGCACAAAGCCTTAGCTGTCCAGGATGTCATTATTTCAAATGCAAAAACAAAGAGGAACTAAAATGTGAAGGTATGATAAGAGAACTAGATTTCTTACTTAAAATAGCTACGTGTACTGTAACATCTAGAAACAATTTTAGAAACAAAGTGCACATATAGTGTAAGAAATGATCTTTTGCTTAAAAATAGCAAATTGTAATGTAAAATCGAGAGGGAACTCAAATATGCAAGTACAGTGTGAGAGATGCTAAATTTTACTCGAAAATAGCCACGAGTACTGTAAAAGACAGAAACAACTACATCGTGCACATATAGTGTAAGAAATTCTACGTTTTTACATAAAAAATAGCAAATTGTACTGTAAAATCGAGAGGGAATTGAAATGTGCAAGTACAGTGTGACAGATACTAAATTTTACTTCAAAATAGCCGCGTGTATAGTAAAATACAAGAGGAACTACAACGTGCAGACTTAGTGTAAAATGCTACTCTTACTTAAAAATATCAAAGTGTAGTGTAAAAAGCGATAGAAACTAAAAATGCAACTACATTGTAAAAATTACCATATTCGTCTAGAGATAGCTAAGTGTACCATTTTATAAAATGCAGTATTTGCAAGTCAAGGTAGCCATACATGCTTTATAAAACTGAGGAGAGCATAAGCGAGGAGATAAGGTATAAAGTATAGTAATTTCTACATAAATAGCCACATGTACTCAAGGCTCCAAACATTTACTTGACTACATTAACAGATCGGAGAAAACGTTTTTCAGCTGACTGACGAATCTGAATGAAATAGCTTGAGTTTATTAGCAAAGTTTAGCATATGAACGGCGGTTTGTTTTTGACGAACAAACATGAAATATTTTGCTCCTTGACTTCACTCTCAAGCTTTATTCTCATTCAGGTTATGTTGCTTTTATGATAATTTTATTTTAATTTAAGTTAAAAAAAATTCATTTACAAATGCGTAAATAGCCCGTTTTTTAAGGGGGGCAGATGATTTGAAATTGTAATACCAAAAATGTAAAGCTTACATTGAAGTTTTGTGCCATCCCAGATACGATTAAAATATAGAAGAGTGTTTAACGTACATTTTAACTTCGTCTCTGAAGCTGGAAAGTGGCAATTACTCTTTTGATCTATTTTGTGCAATCGATTATGCAAATATGAAACGTGTACTAATACTATAAATTCGATGAGAATAGATGTAATCCTTACAGCGATAAATTTAGAACACAACACCCATTGTCTGTATACCCTATTCAAAGTGCATTTCGTGAAGTAAACCCTTTATCGGCCTCAGATGTGATTCATTCAAGATAAAACGAGAGACTTTGCATTAGATTTTATTTAGCTTTTTTTTAGTAAATTATAGCAACAATTTTTGTAGAAACTTTGTCTTTTCATCTAAAGGTACTCTAAGCAATTACTCATTTTTGGCAACAATAATTGTTACTACATCGATCTCAGCTTATTTCTTGCCCAACAGTTACAAAGCTTGTCTTCTGAGTCATAAAGCAATTACACTGCACATGTTGTAGCAAGTGAGCTTAATGAGTTTGTTTGAATTTCCTTCTCAACTATTTGCCACATTTTGGGCAGTGAAGCAGTGTTTGCAAATCATCAGATCATTCGCTTAATTTTAAACCTCAGTACCAACTACGAACACAATGGCTATGATTTGGAAATATATAAAATTGAATAGTAAAAAAGTTCTCCTGAATCTATGGTAGATGTATTGCTGAAGATATTTGCATACTTCTTCGATTTGCTATCTTGCATGTTGTGATATATGTTAATTTTGGGGGAGGGGGTTGGTTTTTTTTTACTTTTGATCGCAACCTGCAGGGCTTTAAACCACCACTATGCAGGTAGCTACAGGATCAGCCATTCGAATGCTTCTAACAGTTTCATTCTACCCAATGTCCTTCACATGGCTTGGGTTGACCCGTGGTTTTCAGGCTGATAGTCACATGAGCAATATCTTTCAAATAGCCTGTACATGTTTGATTTAGAAACTTGAGTAGGTATATGGCAGATTTTTAATAATCATCATACTCCTACTTCAAGTAAGAGAAAACTCGCAACTTCTGTGTAAATGAAGCTATTAGGAATCACGAGGTATGCCTATATAGATAGGCACGGTCAGTGCCTTACTACAAATTATATTTCATATTTCATCAAGGTTTTCCTGTTAAGTTAAAACAGAGCATTACTGTGAATTCAATGCATAAATTAAATGTTGAAACAAGAGCTGGTAAAGGAGTAATCCTGGACCACTTGCCAAAAATGAGAGATAAGTGTTTCATTTTTCCATATAGAACACCAGCTCTGACAAAGACCTAAGGCACTTCTCGTTCTAGGCAGTCGAGTTATCCTCTTGTTATTTATTTCAGTCCTTCAACTTTTCGTTATTATCAAAATTAAGTATTTGTTGCTAGAAATATCAGTACAATGATAATGTAGTAGGCCTTAAAATGATTGCTTGGTTACTGCAGGAGGATCCTTTGTGTCAATTCTCACCTTCAAGAATATTCAAGCTAATACTATCCTACTTTGAAATAGCAATTGTGTCTCTGTAGTTAAAAACAATTTTGCAAGAAAGCAGCACAGTTGTGTTTCTTTCCCTTTACAGGTGGATATGATACAGATCCCTGTGGATGTTGCGTTATTTGTGCTAAAGTGGAAGGAGAAAAATGCGGAGGGCCTTGGTATATTGAAGGGCGATGCGACACTGGACTACGATGTGTAAGACGCCATGACTTTCAAGCAGGCAAATGTCGAGCAGGTAGCCTTATATTTAATAGTGAATATGTATTTAGCAAAAGCATGCGTAATGGGAGGTAAACGAAAAGTACCTTCAGATCGCAAAGTTCAAGTTGCCAACCGAACTTGGCATCAGAATATTAAGTAAAATAAATTTGTAACTTTACCGCCCTTTTGAAGACGAATTTTCTATCTACAAGGCCTTCCTTAGTCATGCGAGACAATGGATTTATACGTGGTAGATAGTTGAATGGACGGATGGATGGATGGATGAATGAATGGACGGGCGGATGGAGGGATGGATGGATGGATGAATGGACAGGCGGATGGAGGGATGGATGGATAAATAATTAAATGAATGGATATATAGATAGATAGATTGACAAATGCAAGTAAAAATGCATGGATGGATGCATAGGGTGATATTCGAATTAGTAGATAAATGGATGAATGAACGAATGAAAACAAATTGACGTAAGAAAATTTCGCAAAAGCGGTACAGGTTTTAATAGATTTGTCAACATACCACGAAAAAACATGAAAGAAAATACGAGCAGTACCTTTCTTTGGTTGTCATAGATACTTTCCATGCGCTAAATTTGCAGCAAAAGTAAATTTGATTATTATTCCATCAATGTGACACGCGTCTTTGTTAGCTTGCGACATGAGTTCGCGGTACATCAAAAATGTAATCATAAACCATAAATATTTCCTTTCCAGATAAATCCAAATCAATTCAAAGTTAGGTGTTCCCTAATCTCCTTAATAAGGCGCCTGAAACAAGACTGATAACTTGCCTTATGGAAGATCACATACAAAATATAGTTACTTACCTACCTTATCAAACACATGAAGCAAGACAGATAACAAATGGCAATTTTGAAGAGAGTACGCACTACGATAGTATGAGTGTGTTGACGCTAGAGATGAATAATTTAAATATAAGAAAATTGAAGAAAACTGCAGCTAAACCAAATGGAATTTGTATATGTACTATAATACTCCTAACCTTGAAATGTATATTTGATATCCTTGCACCTGATGTCATGTTAGCTTGTGTACGTATGTGGATCTATCCTTTAATATTTTATTCATCTCTTTCTGAAACAGAGAAAAAAATGGCAACAGGGATGGCTGCTTGTCCTGTTGCAGAAGGTAGGCGAATGCTTCAACAAAAAACTTGCAAGAAGACTCCAACAATGTTCTGCAAGAAGGGCTGCAAACAGTAAGTATTGACAGAGATTTCAGACATCATGACTACTTATTACTTATCTCCCATGATTGTAGACTTCACTGTACTTAATCGAAGGTGCTTATTCTGATACTTTGAATAGGGCGCTCAATCGGGGACATCCAGTAAATTATAGCAACAAGAATCAAGCATGTGAGTTAGAACATGAAGGCGAATGTTGTTTCTACAATTTGTGAAGAAAATATCACTACTTTTTCAACTGAAAATACTTTTGGGCCTCAGGAATGTCTTTTCTACGTAAATCTTCCTAAGCCAGGCAATATTTTAATGCTCATAAAAATTCCATCAAAACGACTGTAGTGAAATGTTTTTCTACTGCCAATCCCATAGTGGTTTCCATGACGTGGAAGATCTTGCCATCCATTCACAGGGATGTTGTTCCTGCCACACAAAAAAGCTTAGTAGTATATGAATTTCTGTGCCGATGTGAAGCTCGGTATGTAGGTCACACTTCTCAAAGATTGGGTGACAGGTTTTCGCAATATATTCCCAGCCAATGCACATCTCGCACTTCCTAAGCTAACAGGACTGTCAAAACATACGATTCAGCTATAATGCAACATTTATTTGAAAATTGAGAATGCACCAAAATCTATAAGGACGATAATGTTCGAATAATTGGCATAGCTATATCCTGTTGTCTTAGTCGGGTGACGTAAAATCTCTGGTCTTTAAAAATGGTGATTTGAGTTACAGTTACAATTGCATTGGTTCGATTTGTCTAACTGTCAGTTATGCTTTGTAGGTTTTGGTATCTTGCGCGAAATTACCAATTTCTAATTTTAACCATTCGTTTTTGTTTATTCCTTTCCTTCACAGTTGCTGCATGCATGATTCCATATGCAATCCAAATCCATCACTTTTCAAATGTAGACTATCAATTACAGGCGATAAGGAATTGATGGAATATTTACCAGATTCCATGTAATAAGGGATGCAATGTGTACATGTTACTACTTTAAGGACAAGTTTTATTAACAGCACGATGATTTTATGCAAGTGTTAAATGCCATACTGAACTATTCCACTTTAGCCATATTGAAATTAAGCACAAAATAACTAAGCATTTAATTAATAATGTTCACAATGTATTAACTTGAAATAATAAAGATTCATGTTGGTTCAGGAGACTGGATACAATTTACTATTGTATTTAATATGACTCATTCCTGTTTTAGTATTGTTTCGTTATGCGGGTGACTAGCTGCAGCTCAGTGATGGCGCTTGACTTTACCAGACAGGAAACTAAGTTTTCAACTAAGGCAGATTTATTTTAAACTGTCAATAGGCTTCTAAATACATTGAAGGTTAAGTTTTCTTAGTAAGCAGGATATAAGCTGGAGCAATTCTGACCAAAACTGTGCCAGACACGGCGAAGTTAAAATTCAAAATAACAAGAAACTGTTTGTGCAAATAACTGTTACATTCAATGAAAGTCCTGTAGCCACGGTGTATGACTTAAAACCTGTTAAGATTAAAATTGTGTCGCATATTTCGGATAGACATAAACACGGTGGTCTTGTGCAATGCATAAAAGTACAATTGTGATGGTGACCACCGGAGCATGTTACCCATGTTCAATACCTACAAAAGTTGAACTTTTTCAACTGACCTCTAAGAGAAAAGAATAAGAAGTCCGATTTACAGTTAAGAGACCCGAGTTCGAAGCTGCGGTGACCACAGTACTTAATCTACTTCTGCTTTGCTAGTTTCAGTGGCTTAGTGGTAAAGTGCTTGCTACGCGTGCGAAAGGTTGTGGGTTCAAATCCAAGACAGGATCATACCAAAGACATTAAAAATGGTACATAATGCTTCCCTCCTTGGCACTCGGCACCTACAGGCTAAATTATGGAAGTTAAACACACAGTGCTACCAGTGGGCTAGCCCCCTATTATAACATTCACTATGCTGCACAGCTGTACGTGTGTGTGACCCAAAGTCTAAGGAAATGAAGATATATATCAAAATATTTCAATATAACAAAATGGTGTAGGAAGAAACTTTCTGTCAGTCTGTGGGAAATCAAAACCTCATCAAGCTGTGTGCTTAAAACTCATACATGCATTTTCAAATGAAATTGGTTATGTGCTCACATTACATGCTATGACTGAAACATACGTGATATTATCCTGGAGTATTAAACTGAAGTCACTCTTGGAATTGTCACATGAAATTGGTTATGTGCTCACATTACATGCTATGACTCATACATACGTGATATTATCCTGAAGTATTAAACTGAAGTCACTCTTGGAATTGTCACA